>DWMO01000230.1:0-10608 GCA_018245175.1 Elbella theseus
CAAGATAGTCCAAGGCAACGTAATCTGCTTACGCTTTTAAGATACCTGTAGGGGGCGCTCTTCACTTGGCCCTTTTAGGGCGTGGTCAATCCACGGGCAGTCGCTGCTGTTGCTGAATCATATTTTTTCAAATGATGCCTACTGTTTTGATTTTCTTATTTTTATGTCATAAATTATCTTACCAATGGTGACTATGTCATCAAAGTTTTGAATAGACTGTTTTCATTTGGAAATAGTTCGTTTTGTAAATTGTGATCAAATAATCAATTTTATTATTTATGGTTAAAATCCTCCTTAAACCAAACCCCCTCACATAGAGGTTTGATGGTTATTTTAAGTATTTTTCGTGTATTTATAAAATCCCGCTGATTTTGCAATCCAGTCCAAGGTCTTTTATTTTCTTACCTTGTTACATATTTTCACCGCTAGATCGGACCTAAAAAACCAAACCTATCGTAATATCACTCTTCTCGTCTTCCATGTCTGTTTCATCGATGGACTTACAAGTTTCCAAACCAGATTTAAAAGGATCATATCACATATAAAATATTTGTTTATTAATCTTTTGTTTTTCTCGTACAAGGTTATAAATAGGGTATGATATATAATAAAAAAGTGGCAATAAAGTTGGTACGGAAATTCTTCTTTTCCTTGGCGTATAAAAGATTTTTGTATTGGCATCGTGGTAAGAGTGTCTAACTATGTAATCTGTGTGAATAATTTACTGATTTTCCGAAGTTTGAATGTCCAATGTAAGGGGTTCCAAGCTCCATCTTAGGAGCTCAAGCCAAACTCATCTGAATGAACTGCACATTACTATACAACAGATGACACCCTGATGACTAGCTGATACATACATATATCTGACGCAGCTTGCCTTAGCACGGCTAAATGATCTGATATCCCATGGGCAACGGCAGAGGCGGCGCATAAACCTGTGGTATGGGATCAACAACCCGCATGCCCAGTGTAGGGTGTATGGAAAAAATCCTTTGCTAGGGGAGGCCTACGTCTAGCAGTGTATATTTGTTATGTCTAGTAATGTATATTTCTGTATATTTGTTAAGTATACATAGTTATAGGTAGTGTTGTATTAAAAGTGTGCACATTATATTTATGTTAATTTTGTTTTTACTTTTAAGCAGATTACACGGTAATGAACATAAAGTTTATGGCCCGATTATCATAAGCGATCGTAAGAGTTTTAATTAAATTAATTCGATCAAATTGGCTGTTGCTGGCGAGAAAACCTACAATCCTCACTTGTTGTCGAGTTTGAAGAACAGATATATCGTTCTTGTTAATTTATGTATGTCTACTGAAATGGCTGAGAATTATGTGTTCTTTCTTTGTTTAGAATTTTACTCGCTCAAAATGCATTCAGTCAGTGTGACAAAGCACGGTATTAATCCAGTCTCTTTCTTAAAGGCGACTCATCATTGTGAACGAATCTGTTCTTCACGACAGAGTTCACAATTTTTATCACCCGTAAAATTGTTAAGCGTCCCTGATTGGTCGGTACTTCCACTACTCCGTGCTGCATAATAAATAAGGTAGACGTTATTGTTCAACATGAAACCTGGTCCTGGTTTATTTTCATTTGCTATTGTATTTTTAGCTGAGTTCTTGTATCTTTTAGCTTAAGGTTATACATAATAAAAAAATAATTAATTTCTCGACATACAAGCGGCTGCCTTGTTAAATAGGCTACGAAAATTGCTAACACCAGTGGAGTCGCATCGCTGTCGGCACTTCGGAAGACCCTTTTATTGCCTACAATTAAGATTCTCACATTATAATGCCTTATATTTTTGAATTTCGAATTATTTTTACCAACAGCTGCGATAAACGGTCGTTGCCATGTAATAAAGGTTCTCTCGCAATTGGAAACTCTCTTGTTGATAGGCAACCCTATAAGACGCCATCACATCATCAAACAGGGTTGCCGATTACGTCATATGGGGTTGCCGATTACGTCATATAGAGTTCCCGCGAGTCACATAGAGTTGCCGTTTATGTCATCTAGGGCTGCCGATTACGTCATATAGGGTTGCCGACGACGTCGAAAATGGTTGCCGTGTAATAAGACGACTGTGAAAGGAAGTGGAATTTAGACTAACTCTGGTATCCTCGATTTAACCATACCTGCATCGATATACATGCATTAATATTGATGCGGTTGTTATTGAACCGGATATTTTGAATAAGTTTCCATTCTTAAATTAAATATAACACGCTATAACGCAATTACTAATAATCTGAACGAGTGTTGCCATCCAGCCATGGACTGACTAACTGTACCTAATTCAGTAATGGTCTCACCTTTTCAAACCCCACCAGATTGACACCGTGGTAGTCTTCTAGTGCAATTCAGTATTCAATGGGAATTGCGTTAGTTCATAAGGGTAGGTCCATGACGTTTATCTATTTATATTTTTGTAGGCGAATATATTGTATCGTAGTTGTAACGATTTAGGGTTCCAAGTACCACTTCGTACAAGATACCTACGTTCAACTCCGGGTTGAGAAAGGCTGGTGATGATAATGCTGTTGATGGGAAGACTTATTTTCGATCACGCGTGTTCTCTGTCCATAATTAGCTTGGCAGAAAATTTGTTTGCCTTACATTTGAAAATTTTTCCGCAAATATCGATACGTCGCGTTGAGAGTTTTTATTACAATTCACACAATACTTAACAATTGGCTTCTGCACGAGACTCAGAAGTCATTAGTTTAATGTAACGGTTCGATTCGATTATGACAAAACGAAAATAACGCCATCTATTGTAGCGATACGAAATTACTCTTAAATATTTAAAATAATTTTTAATGTTATTATTGTTGCCCCACAGAAGTCTACCATCGGCCAGTTTCGTAAAAAAATATATTATTAATTGCGACCGCTGATTCGGTTTCGATCAGAGTACGGCCGAAACAACTGTTCGTGTTCAAACTGCTAAAAGTTAAATTTTTCTGAAATAAAAATTAAATTCTATCATTTCGTCTGATCGGCTAACCTCGTACGAAACTAAAAACATCACATTGCAGATTGTAATACCAAAAATATACTAAATTTTAACTTAATTGCATAGGTTTTGCCTTCAGCCGAAATTTGCACAGCAGCTAAATATTCGGTTACGATATCGGTCTCGGCTAGAAGTTGGGTTTCAGTCGGATACAAAGTTTAATGACGATAAGCTCACATTGTAATCAGTATATGTATCTCTGTATTTGGTATCATATACGACTGAAGTGCCGAGATGCATGACGTCGTTAAATAGTGAAATAAAAGATTAAAATCTTATAGAATGCACATGTCTATGTGTGCGTAAAAGCGTATAGTGTAGAACGAAGTCTCCTGTGACCACTAGTGTAATATCTAATAGGCGTCGTTTTGTATTGTGTGCGTGTGGGCGTTTATTATCTGCGTGTACGCATGTAGTGTTGATTGAAGTGTCCTGTGACTACTAGTGTAAGATAAAAGAGTAATATTTAATAGGCTGCGTTTTGTGTCTGTGTGTGTGCGTGCGTGTGTGTCTACGTCTACTCGTGTAGTCCAGTTAATTAACAAGAGCCGTGGAGCCGGCTCTAAATTAAACTTGTAAGGACCGACGCATGTTACACTGTGCCGCCACTGCATTTCGTAGTTTATTATGTTGTAGCCCATAACTCTCATTAAGACATTTCACATAGTGCCCCAATGTACCATTGTTTAGTAGAATTTACTCGAACATTCTTTTCAACCTTTTGGTAGATGCTGGGATGATGTTAGTTAAATATCTTATGTCAAGAAGTGGTATTATAATATTGATCTTGATGGATTCATTGTAATATTATAAATACGAATATAACTGTTAAGACATTTCACATAGGGACCTCCTGTGCCATTGTTCAGTTGAAGTTACTCCACGATTTTGTTAAATATTTTGATTTTTGCTGGATACTGTTAGATGATCGTTACATGCCAAGCATTGAAATGGCAAAATTGATCGTGATTAATTAGCTAATATAATAAACTGTCTCTATGTGTTGCTGCTACACTAAACGGCTAAAACGAATTGATGAAATTTAATACGGGTGTAGTTTAAATTCTGTCTGAAATGCTCTGTTCTGAAATGGTCTTTTAGTTATGTTTGTGATGTATACCAGGTACCTACAGCTGTGAGCAAAATTAATTAGATAAGTTTCTTAAACAATGTTCTATCTGAGTTGCTTAACAATATTTAGTCTGGTGCACCCTTGTCAATAATGTTAACATTTAAACTTAAATAAACTCCTAACTAATCGAAGTCGAGTGTTAGGTTTTCTGTATTTTTTATATGCCAAATAAAATTATGCTGAGGCTGGTCATTTTGAAAACTCACCATTTTCGTCAATCAGCTACGAATTTCGTAGCGCGCCGGCTATATAACGCCTTTCACCGGTGCCTCTCCGTTGTTAACTAACGAGTTGCTGTACTATACCGTTTACTATAGGAAGCGTTTATAAATATACAGTCGGCGATAAAATTGTTACGGCCACTCTACTGACCATATACATATATATAGTATATACATATGTATGTGTTTGTGTATGTTGTTCCGTGTTTGTATTGTTTTATCCATCGTATATCTTTTATATTTTCTTTGTACTTCGTCAATCCGGATCCATTGATCTTTTCGTTTTTCGTTGGTTTTACCTTATTACAAAATATACTCTCTCGTTTTAACTTATTACAATTCTCTTAGTATACACTTTTCTAACAGTCATTGATCGGCGCTTCTTTACATCACTACGGATATTATTCTCTTGTTGCCTAAAATCCAACTACCCACATCTACTTTAATTATTCAACTATATTTCTATATTGTATTATTATGTTTTCTATTTAATCAATTCCCAAAGATTAAACTGTGTGATTAACTCTCTTTTTTGTCTTTTCGGGATAGCCCGATTAGTTACGCGTTTATGTTGCAACGGTGGCTGTTTCCGATTTCACCTATATTTCCCCGAAGCGGTAGACAAAGCAGTGTTCTACGTTTCACCTGCTGAGTTATACGTCCCATGGAATAGGATTTCGATTTAAGGGATTGAAGGATACGAATGTATTTCCATCGACCGTGGAACAGCTAATATCAATGGGGGAATATTTCAAGATGAATTATAGATCGTCACCAGTAACTTGTTAGATAACTGCTTCTGGTTACGCATCGCGTCTTACGGCTGGGCGAGGCTCGGAGCCCACGGCCCGCATTCCTTCTGCCATTTTACTACCTCCAGTTTCCATCAAACCGATCGTCGAAAGTGTTAAAAGCACACCGTGTCCCCTTTTATTGAGTGGTAGAATTTAGATCTCCGTCTATATCCTATTCTCGAAACTGGCTAAGCAGTTGAATCTCGACAAGCTTACACAACCATGCTATAAAGATCGAAAGATCTAAAAGTGATGACGTTTCGAGAACTTTTGTTAAACTGAGTGAAGAATTTCCAATTAGTGTGCTCTGAATGCCTTTTTCAATTGGCTTCTCTTAGGCTTTACCGTATCTCCAATGTTCCGGTGCTGTGTGAGATTGTACCGCATTATTAATACAGTGACGATCCGACCTTTGTCGAGTTCCTGCAGCGCATCCGCGTAGATCTGACCTCGGGTTTTCATTGCTTCGATTGTGGCCATGATATTACATATTCACAGCTCTCCAGCAATAGGTGAATTGCATTTTGATATACAATCTGTTTTATTTGAATAATTTCAATTTTCTTCTAAATCAATAGGGGCTTTACCTTTTCAGCGGTAAATTTCAAAAAATTTGGTATTTATTCTGTTCATAAAATATCGTTGTTAATGTTCATTAATTTAGTTGCAAGCGCGTCTGTTGATCGAGAGGTCCTTTGTTCCATTCGCGCGTCCGGGGTAGGTACTATTGAATATTTGTAACTTAGATTTTCTTTTACAAATATCTAGTAGTGGCTCGGAGTCTGGATCTGTACCCGGTGTATGGCATTAGGCTCACCATATATTCCATTGTGAGCATATTGCCATACATCGGGCCATACTCCATCTATTCCATTCCACCGTTTAAAAAAAGATTTAATGCGACCAGTCCGTCTGTACGATACGTAGCTGCTTGTAACACGTATACAAAGTAGGTCATACGCAACTCTCTAGATAGCCTAGTTTACCTAAACTATGGCTAATATAACCACGTTCCCACGTGCGCTCATCCGTGACATCCTATAAAAGCGATCCTCGGGGATAGAGTTGGGAACTATAATGCACCTGATATTGATAAACAATATTAACATTTGTGTATACATAATAATATATTACGTACTAATTAAATCTGTAGGTTCTATCCGTTCATTGAATTTTTTTATCAAATGTTGTGATATACATATATCTATCTGTATGAATATATGGCTTATGATTATGTATATATTTGGTTATATGACTGACTCCCAAATTCTACATACCATTTTTAAATTTTTTATCGGCATTTTCTTCTATAACACAAGATTTGCTTGATTGATATTCAAGAAAATTTAGTATGAAGAAAGAGTAGGTATATGATGCATCAGTTATATTGTACGTTTCAGCATCGAATTAGTGTTGAGTTTATTACCATACACCGGACATACATACATATGTATGTCCGACCTCCGTGCTCCTACTGGAAATTTGAAGTTAGAAAAACTAATAAATACTTTTGCCGCACTCGCGGGCTGAATCCAGGGCCTCTCGATCAGCAGCTGCCCTGTCATCGTCAGAAACAAAATAGTATGTGTTCAAAGAGCAGCGCAGATTAGATATTTGTAGAGGTATACAGTATGATACCAAAACCTTAGTATCACCTTCAAACGTAATTCAATGAATTATAGACGAATTTCGACCAGCATTGGACCGCTAGTATGTATCAAAACAGCAAAACTACCGTGAAGTATGGCTGTTACGTAATAATAATGGGAACATTGTCTGTATGTACGTAGTGCCTACTCGCGTAGGGCACACGGCAGTGTCAGCCAAGTTCGGCTAATAGTATTCAAAACCAAATACGTACGCCAGCGCTAATTATTCGCGAGTTACGTGTATCTTGTGCGGACACCAAACTGTTACCGAATCTGGGTTATATTTGGAGCAAGTTGGAAGCGATAGCGACTTTTATTATCGACGGCGGAACAATGCGATGTACATAAACGAGCGTTTTTGATCATGGATATTTTTGTTTACCGAAATTATAAACTGGAATTAGACTACATTACTTTACTTGCCTTTTGGGGAAATACAGATGTGATGTCATGGTATTTATGTTTGCTTATTAGTTAGTCGATGTAAATAACAAGGTGAGAAGATACGTTTGTATTCACTAGTGAAACGAAAAGGAGGATTGATTATGATGAATAATAAGTTACAAAGAGTAAGGTTTAATATTAAAAACGCACGTAACTCTGTACATTGTAATCAACATAACAATGTACTCTACAAACCACGTGATTATGGGTGGCCGCGTTGTTAAAGAAATCAAACGATCAGGCTTTATTTAACCGGCCTGTTTGTCAAGCAAAATAAAAAAAATTGTTGTGAATAAAGTAACCGTAGTAAAGTAACCAATGAAAGGAATGTGCCTTCACATAACAAATTATTATTGAAACGCTGTCGCCTCCAACTTACACCATACGAGTGTACACCATAAAGTCCCCAGATTAAGATATAAATAGCCCTCAGTCTGACAGCAACAGAAGCCTTTATCAAAGCCTACCTTCGGTATAATTTCCATTGTCACATAGTTTCGCTTAAATGGTGAACAATGCTCGTGTATTGCGCAAGTCGATACACCATCGCCATCTATCGGCGGACACTGATAAATTCGCTCGACACGTTTTTATGATAATCACGGTTCATTCGGTATCTGGTCCAGTTAAAGAACAATGTCTTGTAATTGTTTTGTTAGATTATTCTTGTTTTTTTTTTGTTCTGTAGCTGTTTTTTTAGAGTGTTCTCTTTTGGTCTTATATAATCGTATTACTCGTGTGTAATATTTCTCCGCTTAGTTCAAAGATAGATTGGCAGTGAATGCTTTCATATTAAGTCCGCCTTTGTCACCATAATATCTGTTACGTTATAATTTAGTATACATAAATGAATGAATTACACGTTCTCAGTCATATTTTCATGTCGCGGTCGAGGTCGCGGGTGTCCGCCGCGACCTCGCTGCAAGCGCCGGGACCTCATCAGGAAGGACCTCGTACAGGTCCGAAACTAGTCGGGCCATCCCGAAAAACGTACGTGAGTTAAGCCGGTGCATTTATAATCATGTGTATAAAAACTCACGAAACAGTTAACAGTAAGATTTTTTTAAATCTGCATAAAAACAAACGACTACAAATAATATATCTTATACTGTATCATACAAAAATACAAACACAATAATGAAAACATCGTACAATTGTTAAAAAACCAGGTAGCACATTTATAATTATATAATAAGATACGTAATTTTTTTAATTTAAATTTTTTCATTTTATGAACAAAGAAGATTAAATTATTTCATAGAGCGTATAAAATATGTATATATACAAGTGCAATAACAAGCTTATTCTCATTATATGGATATATCTAGATAGATAGATCTAGGTCGCAATAAAGAAGTAGGAAACAAAGTAACTTAAATAAAATCCTCTACGGCGCATAAACATGACGTGTTTTCTACGAAACAAGATTCATGGACGGCCAAAAAATAATTTTAAATAGTGTTGTACCCGCTGATTTAATTTCAATTCAATAAAAATTATTCTAAAAATTTATGTTTAATGTATAAATAATTAATTTATACAATAATAAAAATCATCACTATCATCAAACTCAGTCACGTTCCACTGTTGAACTCAGGTATCCTCTCAGAATCAGAGGTGCAGTAACAATTTCTATGCGAAACGTTCTAGATTTTTTAAATCTTTTAAAACCTGTACACTTGTACTTTTCACATACATTTCAATAAGTAAGCTGCGAAAAACACAATAAAGGGAGTTCTAAGTTAACGTGGCTACAGAATATTTCTTAATTTAAATGTCGTCTCTATTAGGTATGTATTTTCATGCAATTATGTCTTTACCCCATGTACTATTATAGATATGTAATTATATTTATTTAATACATTTAAAAACGATATTTTCATCACTATCTGGATTGACTGGTATAAAATACATTTGATATTAAGTCCGCGTTTTATTATCAATAATCAGTTGAATTTAAATTCAAAGGAAACTACGTCAAGATGGCAGTACTAAAAAATTATAGTTTATAGAGTTGTTATTTACGTTTATAAAATTATATCTTATGTATTTTGGGAATTTCTCACGCCAGGTTCTTTAAGAAGTAGGCAAAGAAAACCGAGTGCCAATTATCTCTATTCTTACAGATCTCACGCGCTTCTTCTTTATTTACTCTATCGTCTGTGTACACTGTAAGGCACTTGACGTGTTAATTCATAATTTATGTTTTACATTTCAAGATTCGTCAATTCCATCTGCGTAAAGTAATGTGAAAATAATGAAAGGATTTTTATTTTTAACAAGCTATTTACAAAAAGAAATGACTTAAACGCAAATCGCCGCGTGAATCTTGCGCTTTAAGTGGAACGCAAAATGTAAAACGAGTGTGCGAAAATGTCGTGGTCATAAGGTCAGTAATAATGACATTCTTCCAACATATAAAAATTCAAGGCTAGAACATCAGCTGGATACGTTTTTGTAAGCAGGTTTTTTATGTGACAAAATTATTTTGACCATAAAGGAATTTGGATTTTACACTATTATAATATTATAAGAAGCGATATTATACTTAATTATATTATTAAAGGAGTCTACGATAAATCTAAAGTATCTAGTCTATCTATCGAGTAGGTATTCTTGGATTTTTCTGATTTAGAATTTCTAGTAGTGATTCGAAATCTGTATCTCTGCCCGGTGTATGACAAAAGGCTCACCATGGCACGTAAAGGTAACTGATGAAACCTCGGGGTCTACTACACTCCTCTGCCCACTCCTTCGGGGCTTACAGGCGTGATGTTACGTTTACCTTTATAATAAAAAGATATATTATATGAGAAAAAGAAATGGGTATATTGTAGACCAAAACTAATAGAAAATAGGAGACCTTTCTTCCGTAGTTTCTTATCAATATCTACCGTTAAAGTACTATATGGATTCCACGTTTGATTAAATCCGATATTTCCGTAAAAGGAATAGTGAACTAAAACAAGACAATGAAATCCACAACACCGGGATGATAATAAAGTTCTTAGATTTATTTACAGTTTAAGGTTTAAATAATAGTTCTTCATTATATTCTCTGTCTTCTATCCTTAAACCCTGTAAAATTTTTCTCACAATTAAAACTATAAAACAACAGTTATATAGCTTTACGTGGTTATCGGCTAACATCAGTCAGTTGTTTTCAAGCAACCGATTTATTGTAGGTATTCATCAAAGGGCACCAGTTTGTGCATGTCCTTGTGATCAAGTTTCGTCGACTGGACAGAACCTCCACTCGTTACCAGACCGACTCGAAACGGCTAGGTTGAAAAAACTAGTTTTAAGAAAGGAGTCATACTTGTTTACGAATAAGTTGGCGAT
>DWMO01000231.1:0-10590 GCA_018245175.1 Elbella theseus
CCTAATGAACATTATAGCAACGTACGATAGACGGTGGCTAAGCTATAATACATATCTGCGCAATAATATGTCTCGCTGCAACAAGATATGTCTTGCTATGTCTGTTCACATACATATTTTGATGATGTAAGAAAGCGTATGTAAAACTGTATTATAGATATTTAGCAATGTATCGATATAACATTTATTATAATATGTAGTTATATATTATAGCTCCATCTGTAACGACCTTAAGGCTCAGTATTGTAACAATAAGTGATATTTCAAAATAACGTCTTTGAACACCTGCCTCGGCGTTTGATGCTCAATAATCGACAACAAGCCTAAGGGTGGCTGGACTGAGGAAAACTTAAATAATGCATAGAAACACATCGTATCCTCGGGCGCATCACATGCACCCTTTATCTGCTCACCTTGTATGCATTTTGCACTTTAAGAAAACTAGCAAAAAAGCATTGTTATAATAGCAGCTTATAATTTTTATACTTGTACGATGATAACCTTCTCATAATTGGCTACTTATAATAAAATTCGTTGACTAATTTGTATTTTATGTCATTGTCTAACGAACTTAGAAGTTAGACTGCCTCGTTGGTCGTGTTGGTTGCAAGTGCGACTGCCGATCGGGAGGTCCCGGGTTCAATTTCCGGGTTAAACACTACAAAATTTTCTAATTTAGATTTTCTTGTAGTGGTTCGGAGTCTGGATATGTGCCCGATTCATAGCAATAGGCTCACCACCTATTCCATAGTGGGACGTAAACGTAACGTGTTATACCTCTTCGGGCATTACAGGCGTGAAGTTACGTCTAACGAACTCATTATTATGTTTCCTTGTAACACAAAGTTTATTTAATGATAATCCAATAACATACCTAACCATATTGTTGTTTCAATGTTTAATAAATTTCACTGTATATTTGTTTTAAATTATAAATATTTCATACTAAGTAATAAATCGGAGTGCCGGCAAGGTTTCAGTCTTACAGTAATAAGACGTGACTGATAACAGTGACAGTGGCAGTGACAGCGTGACAGAGTGACAGTGGTCACAAAATATCGATTTTACTTGCATGCTTTTTGGCTCCTTCTAAAGCATAACATGAATATTTAATAATAACAAGGGTCTTGTCACTGTTCTTCTGATCAATTGGATAGTGGGAAGACGACGAACGAGTTGGAAAGATGACACGGATATCTCTAAGTGGAACAAAATATAAGATGGACAGGAGAGATTGAAGGTTTCAAAGTTTACGATGACGTCATTGACAAGTATCACATGAAATTAGTAACGATCATGTCTTGTAAGAACTACCTAGTATAACTATTTAAAGCAAAATCATATCACCAAATAAGAAGTTATTACCTATATAAAAAAGAACTGAAATCCCTCTCTCCTTTTTACATATTCACGGCATAAATACCTATATTTATTAATATTTAGCATTATATTTGAAGCGTGATTGAGGATTATGAATATCATTAAACTACCTGACTTCGTGACTGCCTTGTTGGTCGACTGGGTGCAAGCGCCACTGCTAAGCGAGAGATCCTGGATTCGACTGCCAGGTCGGCTGTCACACTCCTCTGCCTATCTCTTTAAAGAAATACAGATGTGAAGTTAATATTACCTAGTTATTATTAACTCGATATAAACTTCACTTAATATCATTAGCTATAAAATTGTCCGTTATAGAAGTGGTCGTTGAGCGGTGGAATATTCGGGCACGAGCGACGGTGATGCTGCGTCAAGCCGAGAGCACTCTTCGGGCACAATGCTTTTGTTTGTGCCTTCTGTTTGTAGTGCGCCGCACTGGCCGAATACAGAAATTATAACTAAATTTTCCGAGCCACATTGAAAGGTGAGCACGCTGGATGAACGTTGTACAAATTTGAACACTGAGTTTGCGGTTGATTACGTACCCAACTAACAGTTGCACATTACTGATAACATTTTGAAATGTTCGACCCGAGTGTTTGATTTTGAGTTGCGCGCGCTAAACAATCCAATAGTTTATTGAGTTGAGCGTTAATGAATTGTGATTTGCTTTCTATATATTCCGCACGTAATGTAATTATAAATTATTTTTAATAATATCCAAAATTATTGAACGATTTATAACGATAATTATATGAAGGGTTAATGGATGAATCGGACGTTTTCAAGACTGGCCAGTGTATGAGAAGTATAGTGATTCAATTAATAATATCAATAAATAATTACGGAAATATCATTTAAAAGCTTTTGCATGTCATTGTGTATTGTGAAATAAAAATTCATTTAAGACATTGTCATACTAATTGCATTACAGGCTATTTACATTGCAAATTTTGCAATTTAATTAATAAAGCAAATTAAACCAACAAACCACAAATGCGCAATACACATGTGGCCGCACTAATTGATGAGCGAATCTATTCCATAATATTCACCATGAAATTACTGCCTACCATACGCTTCCCATATAAACTGTCATATAAAATTAATAACATATCCATAAGGAGATTGATAAATGCAAAAGCATGTTAGATCTGTAAGAATAGAGGTATTTGATACTCGGTGGTATCTGCCTACACCGTAAGTAACCTGACGTGAAATATAACAGTAATAAATAAAAAAAATAACAATTGGTCTTTTATGGCGAATTTATACACCTACATAAAATATTATTTGAATTGTACCGTTGACGTAATTGTTAAACTTAGTTTTAATTCGAATGTAAATCAGATTAGTACAATGGATAGAGCAGAATGTAATCGAACTGAAAAATCTGAAATATTTGAAAAAACGTGAACTGAAAGCTAATATTAATGACTTTTCTCCAACACAAGCAGTAAACAAATAAAAATGGAGCGTTTTAATATAATATTGTAAAAAAAGTAAAACTGGTTGACCAATTGCAATAGAAGTGGAGAGTTTGCAGTCGCGTGCTGGCAGCCATTAGCCCGCCTCCTGGGCGACTTGCCAACCGCTCTCGTCGCGTGTCGCCGGCTGCCATTGCCATTCCTCGAGTGCTTGCCGCTGCCAGACATCCGACTCAAATGCTCACTTCACTACCGATTTATGGCGACTCAATGCTATACTTAGTTGAGCTTGCTTGATTTCTTTTTGAAATAAATCTTGTATTTTTTTAACATTTACTAATAGACTAGGTCAGCGGTTCCCAACCTATGGTACGCGTAACCCGGGGGGTACGCAGGGTCCTTTTATGGTTACGTGAAAACCATATTAGTAATGGCGGAAATATTGTGAAATATATATTAATTAATAGTCAATTATATGTACAAATTTTATTGGTAGATAAATAAAGGTGATATATACCTAAATTAATTTGTAAAACTATTTATACGAAAAAAATCTTTAACATCTTAAATGAAAATTTCTCATAGCTCCTACACATGACTTACTCAACTACCCAGAACTCCCTTTCACATACAATAAATGTTACAGTATAAAAAAAAACTGCCAATACTATAGCATTAGTATTAAGTCGGGCCAGCGTAAGACATGAGATGCAAGGCAATAACTCAATTACAGGGGGGCGGCCGGGGTTGAAGGCGCCGGAGGTGGGATTATAAGAACTTCGTTAGTCTCACGAAGGTGTCTAACTCAGCTCTGAGACGAGAGAGATTATCGCTTTTGCCTTAAGCGCATTTTGTCGTCGGTTTAATATGTCTGATATGGTAAGGCTTGGTGCATACCATGCGATATAATAATGAAGTAAACTAAAAATATTTCGCTCTACCCGCTTGAACGCAATACCGATTCTGTTCTTTACTTTTAATGGTTAAATCTTGACTAGCGATTGCGTCTCACAGTTCATTAAATAGTTGTCTTATTGACGGGAAGAAAAAAAATTTTTTTTTGTGCTGTTACTGTAAGGGAACTGTAACTGTAAGGGAAATAAAAGAATCCGTACTAGAGAAAAGCAGTTGAAACTGCGCTGGCCCTGTGTTTGTAAGAAGAAGAAACGTGTGCACTAAACACAATGATATACCATAGTTAAAAGTAGACAGCACCACCGTTAACGTGTATAAGAGAAGGAGATGCAGTGTACATGATTATTATTATTACCAATTATTCTTACTATCTATTCCTATTCATGTACCTACCTATCTTAGCGACATGCGTGGTACGCATTGAAACAATTCGCAACAGAAAAAATAGCTGTCATTTTCATGAGAAGTATAAATCTTTATAAAAAAAATAAACAAATATCGTATCAACGTACGTGGTGTAATAAATTTAAAATACGTGCACGCTGCAGCAACTGAAGAGGCAGCCTCACAAAGCGAGGACTGCAAACACAAAAGGTATCGAGTCTGAAGGCGCGACAAAGTTCCAGGACGCAATCACAACTTGCGCGGCGCTGCGCACACTTAAATACGAGGACACCCTGTATAACTTGCAGTTTATGTTGTTACACACCGCGTCTTATACGGGTGTTACTTTGTGTTACATAATTGTGGTTAATCTTCAAAACGTCAATTGTATTTGTGCAAAATAAATAAATGTGGTAGAAGATTCTGGAAGAAGGACTAGCCAACGATACTTTCACGAGTACCATTATCTACATATGTATATCTCAAATGAAAAAGTTCACTGCTGGATATAGGTAGGAAATGATTATTAATCAGCAAACACATTATCATCACATTATATCATGTATTTGTGATACTAGTCCCTCCTGAATTCATGTATCATTCTATTCTTTGAAAAATTCAATTGAACAAATGCAATTTACCATCACTGCATAGTAAAGAGCGGATGGCAAAACATAATTTTTGAATGATAGATAAATTTCCAAAACAACTCACAGGAATTCTAATTAATTACGTAACATCACGCCTTTAATCCCCGAAGGTGTAGGCAAGGGAGTATAGTACACTCCCACGTTGCCTCGGTTACGTTTACGTCCCATGGAATAGGTGGTGAGCTTATTGTCCTAATACACCGGGCACAGGTCCAGAATCCGAGTCACTACTACAAATTGTAAATTAGAAAAATCCACTATTACCAGACCTGGCATTCGAACCCAGGACCTCCCGATAGTCAGTCGCGCTAAGTCATAAGTCGCGCCAGATAATAATAATAGTAATAATTTTTCGCTCGTGGCTGTCATGTGGCTGTGTGCGAAGCCTTACCCGCTTACACTAGGAAGACGGCGGTTCCAGCAAGCCGCGGCATTGTACTGAGCGTTCCTCGAACCTCCATATCGCTGGCTTTCTGTACTACTTACGCTGTGTATTGGCTTCGGAGATCCATATATGTATTTATGTTACTTATTGTTAGTTTTATAATCTTTACTACTTGCTCATTGTAAAACAGCATATCAATATACATACGTGTATAAGATATACTTCTTAGTTTTATAATTTTCATTGCTTATTCATTGTAACAGAGTATGTCACATTTTTTATGAGTTATTAATTAACTACATTCGCACATATTTCCGAGTATTGGGGAGTGTTGACGTGTATTGACGAAGTTTGACGAATATTGCCGAGCAATACCAACTATTGCCGAACTGTTATTAAATTCGACCATATTGTTAAGTACATTTAAATTTTCAGCTATGGCAACCGTATTGTGATTAATATAGCGCTAGTTTCGGCAATTAAGTTTCAGAGATATACATTGAGGAAATAAATTAACCGCAAATTAATTTCGTACATCCTTATTTCATATTTTCCTGCAAAATGACAGAGGTCGGACGTACAAAAATCAAAATATGAGGAAACTCGTTCCTATGACAGGACCAGCGATAAAAACAGTGATGTAACTAATCTTAGGGTAAACCATAAGTTTAATATGTTTCCGGTTCGTATGGTGACTAATATATTTTGTGCACACAGTATTGCCATATATGGTGTAAGACCGGTTTAATTTGACGATGTACGAAATATAAGGATAGAAACATTTGGCACTCGGTGCTCACTGTTTACCCTACAAGGCTCTTTTGGCATAGTTTGGAAATCCTGAAAAGTTACACTGGTACCTTAAGAGACATATCGGATAATATAGACTTTCTCCCGTAAGGCCTTTCGGTGGCCTTTCTCAGTGCATATAGAAAGGCTCCGGTAGTTCCGTGAGATATCTGGCGTGGTCATACAATAATAATAATTTACGAAATCAAAAGGAACGTATAAATACGAGTTAGGGGCGAAAAATTTTTCAAATAATTATGTATAAGCATACGGGTATATTTCTATTCACATTACAATGAAATTATTTTTATATAAATAACTAATCCCTTTGTGAACAATAAACTTTATGTCAGTTTAGATAGTCTACACTATAGGTACAGATCTATCAAATAGTAATGTTTTACAAAATACAAATAAGATTTTTAATTTCTACACCGATGTTTTCTACTACAAATCAAAAAAAAGAAAAAAATAACGTCACTGCACGTTTGTAATCCCCGAAGAGGTTTAAAAGTAAGAAATATTTCGTATATTTCATAGTCGCGAACCAATTCTCCACAGCGTGACTAGTCACAGGGTATTCGTGCAGGAATTAAGTGCGGGTGCCTCGCAGATGGACCCTCGTCTCCCTATTCATAAGAAATCTTCAATTTCCTCTTACCGCTTGTCTGATGAATGTAACTTTTTTTTTCTTTGCGAAGGCTGCGTGTTGGCTTACCAGCTAGCACATTTCAAGTGGCCATAGACAATGTCTCAAATTAAGAATAAGCCATAACCAAACAGACCATAAAGTTCATGTGACGTCACTCATTGAAAGTTGATTGGTTGGTATGTGAAGTTGTTATCTTCTTTACAAAGATTGTGAGCTTTCCAACTAACACTTTTTGGTGGCCATAGACAGCTCTCTATTCTTAGATAGCTAAATAAAAAGCTTATGTGACGTTACTCTTTGAAAGTCGAGTAGGTTTGAGTTGAAATGTTTTTTTTTAAGTTTGGTTATTAAAGCGCAATAATTGGGAGACATATTTGTAACGTTCGCATTATTCGTTCATGTCATTTGTCATTCAAGTATAATTCAGTTGTGAGTGATAATAAATGCACATATGGGAATTAATTGGGGTTTTTTTCTGAGAGAATATATTCCATATTGTTTTATGTATTATGAAACCGGTTAATTGAGTAGTTTTATGCCGAGACAAGTTTTGGATAATCACAGCTTTTTGTACCAAATTATTTCTATATCAGTTATTCTCTTATTATATGCCATATTAATGCCAACATTAATTCAAAGTTACATCATCAGAATATCCGATATGGACCTTTGATAGTAGAAACCCAGGTAAAACCTATCTTCAAGTCTCGCATGGAATAAAATTGCATATTAATAATTAATGTGAGTAGACAATTAAACACATGTACCAAATGATGGAAAGAGATAGACACAAAAAATATAATATAATGAATGAAGAAGAAATTATTTATAAGTTAGCTTAAATATTTACTTTTAATGACTGTGCTAAAAAAAATGGCGTCAAACTGGTATAGTAACCAGGCAAAACATTTATGTTAATTGTAATTTGTAAGTATAAACATAAAAAGACGTGTGTTAATGACATTCGTGTCAGCGCCATTTTAAAATTATAGATTTCAGACGTCAGTAAGGCTGTTTTTGATTTTTTTAATTTAAAAACGTGCTGGTAGTTATTTACCTATACCTATATACTATTATACCTATATAGTTAAAGAAGAAACTTACATAGATATAGAAAATATGTATGTATACTAAGCTGTATAACTTTTAAAGTTTCTGAAGAAAGTCGTGGCAAAGTAAACACAATGTAAATGAACGAAGCACAAAGGAAGGTGCCTTCACTATAATGAATCTCGCGATAATATCAGAATAAATATCGACTTTCTACAGTTCGCGGGAACTGAGAGACGGATACTGTATGTAACAATAACTCTGTGACCTCGGCGGAGAGATCAGTTTCACGGAAGTGAGGCTTAACGGCTCAACTCTCCAATGTCACATAATCTTCCAACTTTATTTTTCATCCTCGCCTTATTCAGGTCAACTGGTGCAAGACTTTGTAAAACTTTCACGTGGGTTTATTTAAGGCTTAAAACGTTTTAATGGCGATTTGAAATGGTTTTATGTCGTCATTTTTCACCAATATAAATGATATATTCTTAAGATGTAACTTTATTGTTGGTCTCATATTAAAAAAAACAAAAAGGACCATCTGATCCCAGATTAGGCCTGTGCTACGGGAAACAGACAGCTGATTACTTACATTTCATGAAATTTCTAAATTCATGCTTATACAGACCTCCAGACGCATGACTAATAAAATTTTAGTCATCACACAAGTATTTGTCTTGAGTGAGAATCGAACCCGTTCCACTTCTGCGGTGATGTCGACAATTGGACGAATATTCCACTCGCTGACTCCATAATTAATATGACTATGTAGTCTGTTGCAAAACCGCATATAGGTATATACCCAGTACTATTTAGTCATATTTCTAAAAAACACCTCCGAAAACGATCATCAGAAAAAAGACTATTCTTGTTTTATTAAGAGCGTCTTCAATAACAGCAAACATAAAATCCTGATATAGAAAAAAATGCCGTTAATATCTATGACGTATATGCCCTATATTTGCCGTGAACTTGCAGTATATTAGCCGTACATTTGCCGCGAATAATAATAATTTGAATTAAGAAGTCTTTTATGGATATTCATTTCACAATTTACTGACGCATAATATAGAAGCGAATCGCATAATACAGATTAAGAAGCAGTTAATGTGGACGAGTCTCAATTTTTCAATGAGCGGTATACGAAATACCGGTATACCGTATACTTAAGTTCGTGGAAAAGTCCCACTGCGATTATGACATCATTAACGATTAAATCAACATGTCAAATGATATAGCGAGCTTGGGGCTCTTCATTGTAACATAACCATTGTGAACATTCAAAAAAATCCACATAATAAGGCAGTGATCCAAAATTCTTAAAACGCCATCAAAAATGCGTTTTGGTTGTTGTCTTTGTTTACAAAATCCAATTAATAATTGATCCTGACAAATTTAAAAATGCATTAGAAACTTCTAGAATTTTATCGTAGACCTATACATTTAAAAACACAAACCTGTGGGAGCATTGTTAAAAGTTTCGGCGCGTTGTTACTGGCAGTTTTAACAATGTAGAACAGTTCTCGAACATAAAATTTAATTACTTTTAATATTATATCGTCCCACCGGATATCTTATAGGGTAGGCAGCGATTACTGAGTGTTAAATACCTTTATCTTTGCAAACCTGACGTGCTTTTTCTACGTTCATCAATCTATAACCGCAAGCCAGTTTTAAAAAAATTAATTTTAGGGCGTTTAAAAAGCCCTAAAAGCCATTTGAGGATTACGCTTGTAATACTCCAACAGAAAGGTTGACGCTTAGTAGGTACACTGCCACATCTCCCCAGTTACCTTTACGTCCCACAGGTGGTGAGCCTATTGTTATAGACTGGACACAAACTCAATCAAGGCTTTTCTGTTGTTATTAACTACAATACACACATACATATTTCACGCTAAGTCCGTTATCCGGCAGGCAGGAACCACTCAGTGCCAAATACCTTTATCCTTGCAGACCTACCGTCCTTCTTCCACATTCATTCATTATAATTAACTATAATGTAAGTAATAACTATTGCGCAAATTTACGTACAACACTAATTTCCTTGCAAGTTTTCTTGGGGTATTCCTTGTAAGCGTATACTCCTAACGAACTGCAGATACGTAGGAGCCTAGTTGTTGCCGTCATAGAAATATGTAATACATCATCAACTCACAAACAATAGCAATGATCGTCACCCGAGTGAGTCAGTTGCAGTTACGTGAAAAGAGTACTCGAAATACAAGAAGCACGTCAAGTCTCTAAGGATACACATATATTTGGCATTCGGTGGTCTCTGCAAACTTCTTAAGGAATTTAGGCGTGATTGTCATAATAGTAACAAATTCTGCATATGAAATTCACAATTCCTTTACGTCGCAAGTTTTCCTTATGCGATTTTCTTGTGGAAATGTTTTATTGAATACCTTTGTAGAAAACCCGGGATACTTCTGCGCGTAGCGCCTTTCAATGCAGAGTGTGTTGGAAGATTATGTTTCAATGGGCAGTAGGTATATTGAAAGAAATATGGAAAGTGTATTTGGTAAAGGTTCATACTGAAAGAGATTCATGATTATATATGTAACGGCGTAACCCACTCATGTGTTTCGGGATGGCTTAAATAGTTTCGGACCTGTATGAGGTCTTCATCATGAGGTGAATCATGAGCGGAGAGTTTCCGTCGCGATCTCGCTTCAATCGGCGGAAGCTCATGATGAAGGACCTCGCATAGGTGCGAAACTAGTCGGTCCATCCCGAAAAATATGCGGGAGTTAAACCAGTACATATATGTAGGTATCAATGTGTGTAAGCACTCACGAGACTTTTAATACTAAATAAATAAGATTAGGTAATACCAAGGGGTGTAGTACATATTGAAGAATTAATACCCAGTCTAGTATTAAAGCTATCATTATCACTAAGAATATGTGATGGTTAATAAATAAACTGGCCTATTCTTTATTATAGTGTATCTGCTTT
>DWMO01000232.1:0-10581 GCA_018245175.1 Elbella theseus
GAAACAGAATGCCTAAAAGGTTTAAATGGTGATGTCAGCTTGAATAAATTAAATTACTGTTTGCGTAGCTTTACTCCTGAATTTTTTTGTCATATGTAGTTGAATGCATTTTTTTTCTGTGTTTTTTGTGCTCTTTTGTGTATTTATATCATTCGATTATAGCTTATATTCGTTTATAGCTCAGTCTTTGGGAGTGGAACAAATGTTCATTACCCAGTCTGATGTTATAAATATAAAAGTTATATTACTTTGAAAATAAAACTCAACACATCGTCACTTTGATGGTAGTATTGGTAGAATATCTCTTGTGATACAAAGAACTTTGCGTTGGTGTACATAATAACGTATATCAATATATATTTAACAAGTTATATAAATATAAGTATGATATTTATTTTTAATACATTGATAAATACATGTACGGTAACTGGTGAATCGTGGTAGATTACTACACTCCTTTGGCTACCACTTCAGTTAAATACAGTCGTGATGTTATATTTTATTTCAATACATATATAGCTTCATAATCAATATATGTAGGTACATACATATTTGATACCAGATCTTTTTGGCTTGACATTATCTTACAGAGAACTCGCCCCAATTTCCATATTTATATATTTCGTGGAGTCTTGTGTAAATAATTCATACGGTGAAGGCAACGTGGTGATTATGAACACACAGAGCTAACTTGATAAGTAGAAAGTTGAGTCGGCAGGTAATAAGAGATGGTAGAGAATGCAGGTTGAGAGTACAGCAGAGTCAGCCGCATTACGTAGTTTATTGGGCTTATAAAAGTTGTGGATGCAAAAGACATTGGTTAGTAAGTTTTTTTCTGTCACGTCGGTTTCATGCTGGTTGGGGAGACGAAGGTGGGGGGATTGGCCTCTGATGAGACATTCAAACGAGTAATTTAGTGCCTACCTGCTCTTTGTTTATAGCCTTGTGTATCTTTGTAGCAAGATAATATACATAGTATGAGATTATACTCATGAGACTTCTGACTGTTCAATCCGCCCGTATCTGACCTATTTTCGCAAGACAGGTGAGTCTTGGTCTCAATCGCAACTGCATCTATCAATATTCAGATTGTATATGTGTTCTGTCATTTTCTTTCTGTCATCTCCTTTTTTTACATGTCTGAACCATTAGACTATGCCCTTTTTCAATCTACTTCAATAATTTCGTTGACTCAAAGCATTTATTTTGTGTATAATATCTTGTATAACATTTTTTCATTTTAACAAATTAATCTCACTAATACATCCTCAAATCTAATCTCTAAATACGTTTAAAATTCCACATCACCGTTTCGTAATACCTCGCCGAGAGCTCTAGCGTCATATTTCATTTCATAAAGTGAACATTTCATTCACGAAAAATTCCATCATGGCGGCGAAAATATTGATTTCAGATGGACGGTCGTTCGTTGAGCGTCTTTTAATGAATTAAGGACGTTTCACATGTCGCTGTACTGATCGGACGCAGACGCAAGCCACGACTCTGCGTTCCGTTGCGACAAGACACACAGTTTGCGCTGGCTATAGCGGTATGTGAACACATTGTGAGGAAATTATGCACCTATTTATTTGTTCCTGTGCAACACTTTAAATAAGGATGTATTTCACGTCTAATATATTGCTCTTCCAGTCAACCCTAGCTACATAATACACACCCGATATACACAGACATATTTATTTAAATCTTCAACGCAACCTTGCGCAGTGAATCTTGGCCTTCGGCACGAGAGCTCGCCAATTCTTTCTATCCTTCGAAATCTTGCCAACCCCTAGTTTGAAGCGCGCACATGTCGGCCTTCACCACACAAAAATAAGGTATATATGTACATAATATATACACAATATATTTATTATAAATATACTTACATTGGTTTATAAGACTAATATTACGTAACTTCATGCCTGTAATCCCCGAACAGGTAGGCAGATGAGTGTAGTTCACTCTCACGTTTCACCAGTTAGTTTACAACCCATGTAATAGGTGGTGAGCCTATTGCCATACAACAGGCATAAATCCAGACTCCGAGTCACTACTAGAAATTCTTTGAACCCAGGACCCCCCGATCAGCACTCGCGCTTGCAACCATTCGACCAACGAGGCAGTCAATATTATAAATAAATATGTAACATTTAACACACTTTAATTTATTATATTATCGTGATAGCTCCCTGACGGGCAGATAGGATCAGTGTATATCAGTTATTTAAAGAATTAATTTGAGGTTGTAATTATGCAGCGACATAACCCGGATACGCTCAAAAGATAGTTTGCATCAGTCTTGTGTAGGTCCTCCCTGAAACTCGTCAGTAATTAATCTCGAATTGAGTATATTTGAAGTTAGATAAAGTTTCCTGCTGAAATAGCTTGTTAATACTTGAACTGCAAGTTTGCTAGCTTACATTGTAATTTCAGTATTAATATTGGAGCAGTGATAACTTAAACTACGAGTACAATAATTTTACAATTTAGCCTTCCACTCTTAGACTGGTGATACATTTTGACTTGCTCCTTTTTAAATTTCGTTAATTTTTCAAAAACAAATATCAAGTATTGGAACTGTAATGGAAAACATCGTGAGAATATCCTGACGTCGTGAGGATCTTCGCACCTTTGACTGCTCGATATTGTTTTCTAAGGCAACACTTGTCTTAGAAAACAATAAACGGTTGATCAGCATGGCATACTACATGGCAGATTACACGTTCGCCAATAAACGGTTGATCAGCATGGCAGACTACAGGTTTAGCTTTAAAACTTCTCATTATATATGTCAGGAGATCCGTGTCCACAAGGGAAATAATAAATAATGATGATGATAATAATGTTGATGATGATGATTGGAGTGTCTTCCATTTCTTATCTGGATTGATTATCTAAATGTACATTGCCTGTGTATATTAATCTAGTGACACTTGAACAAGAGGGAAATACTTGTATTTTTTTCATTATTAGATCAGTATAACCAGTCAAGTCTAAATCGTCCTTTCCGCTTACCTGATCCGCGTCCTTACCGCGAGGAATTCTATCGAAATTACTCATATTACGATTTAATGGATTATTTGGTGACATAATTGTTTTTGAATGAAAAATGAATAATAAAGGAAATATGAACACGAACTTCAGATAACTTCGCGGTACGTTCCAATATCCGGCGAGCGTAATTAATTTCTGATTTTCACCTATTTTAATAATAATTTCCAGGAACAACTCAAGTAGCCAACTGAACGAGCTAAGCTAACAGTGATATCCCTTTTATTTCTATAAGAAACCTTCAAAAGATAACCGCCGGTAAAAGTACGTATTCTAGAGTATTGTTAACTCAACTAGCCAACTGAACGAGCTAAGCTAACAGTGATATCCCTTTTATTTCTATAAGAGACCTTCAAAAGATAACCGCCGGTAAAAGTACGTCTTCTAGAGTATTGTTAACTGGTACCCCGGGAAACGTATCGAGTTATGTGGGATTTTTCCTGCACTCAGTCCCCCTTAGTGGCCTTTCTCTGTGTTAACGGGCGGATTACGAGATCTCCGACGGAATGCTCCAGTGCCTTGTCGATCGCTTGGGTGAATGCAGCTGTTGCAGACCTTTCACTTATTACTGCAGTTTGCTTTTTTCGATTCTCACCATATAAAAAAGATAAACGTAACAACATACCGCCGGTATTTTATCGCAGGGTTTGGCAGAAGATTGTAAGGTACATCCACGATTCTAGGTTAAGTTATATGCCCCAAAATGGAATAGGGGTGAGCCTATTGTAATATACCGGGCACAAATCCAGATTTCGTAATTCTAGTACTACTACTAAAAGTCGTA
Organism: Elbella theseus; assembly: GCA_018245175.1. Classification (NCBI taxonomy): domain Eukaryota; kingdom Metazoa; phylum Arthropoda; class Insecta; order Lepidoptera; family Hesperiidae; genus Elbella; species Elbella theseus. The sequence goes on from DWMO01000232.1 coordinate 3,836, forward strand.
TAATATATTTTGGTCGATTCGATTATTGAATCCAGGACCTCTAAACTAGCAGTCGCGTTTGCTACCGCTCAACCAATAAGCAGGCAACGAGAAACATAAACAGGGGAATCTTAATATCGATTTCCTTCTACTGTATCAATACCATTGACGTGACACCACCAGCACGCACCGCTGAACCTTGACCGAATAACTGATGTCTCTATAAATACCGCCGCCGCAGCGCGCTAACTGAAACGAAATAATTTCTCCTTCCAGATTGCCGATCGAAATAAGGCCTGAGTCCGCGGCAATATATTTACCTGTTCCGTAGATGGACGCTCGCGACGAGCTTTAACTTCAGCGGTGTTTCACAGGAGGGCCGTTTTTTACGATAGGTAGTCTGAAAATGTCGTAAATTTGCGATATCTTTCTTATCTTTTGTAATAGTATTGAGATTTATTATGTATTGGCAAAATGTTGTAAAATCGTAAAGGTGTGAAAATGTCCTGAAAACACCACCGATATTTGTACTTTCAATAGAGTTCTACACCACTTTATATTCGTAGAGGCTGATATTATAAAAGGAAATCTTATTCAGATATATTAGGAGGCTAAAATTTAAAACAACTTAACACATAGCCATTTGATTACAAACGAACCAGATAACTTTCTGAAACACACTCATATATATAATTGTACATCAGGACTTTGAACAAATATGCTCATTAGATAAATTTTGTGCTAAATCTAAATAGAACCCACAAACTCCCAGCTCAACAGTCAGGTACACTAATGGACCAATGAGTTAGTTAAAGATATAGTTTAAATGTAGGAAAGTATTTGCCTCATATCTTCTGGCCGCATCGGGATAATTATTGGTTATAGCCTCTTGTCACGCCATCCCTCTGTTCAGAATTCTACTATATGAGATGTTTGGTTAAGTTATTAGGTGCTTCCGGATATTACACTTCATTATCTCACATCTAATTCTGTTATACGAACCGCAGCGGCCATACGGTTGGTCTGATGATACTTAGAATGTGATGCTTAATCACATTTTGTACAACATTTTTGCAATACCGAAGGTACGGTAAAAGGTGAAGTAAACTCTCATAGTATTGTACATGTACCTACATGTATTTTACACATGTATTTTAGATAGGCAACTGGTAAAGATATTATTAATAAAATATAGTCAAGTAAAGTACAACAAGCGTTATCTAGTTGGTTCGTTCGATATGACAGCTGTCAGATTGCTTAGATTCTACATATATGTAAATGTTGCCGGTTACGAAAATACATAGAATCAAATCGACATAATAGCGTTATAAATTATTACAAACTATTATATATAAATCAAGACAAATTAATATAAGTAGCTTAATGGATTTATTTATTTTCAAGTGAGGTAAACAGACCCAACTGGAAAAACAATGGATGACGTCACCGGAAAATATTGCAATAATATTTTTTTAATTATCAAAACGTCAGATTTTTAAGGAAGGTTCGACAGAACAAACAGTGCCAAACAAATATTAATTTATACATTTATATAAATTCTGTTTAATAGTGAAGTGTATTATGTAGGAGTATACATGCCTCTACAAATACAGGCGTTATGGTATGATATGCTCGGATCTGAGCCTAGGTCTGGTAGAAGAATAAAGTATAGGAATATATAGAAATGTTCGCCCGCTATTCTCGTGGCCGCACCGCGGCACGTCGCCGGTTACGGCGGCGGCACACGCAAGCGGCTAATAAAACGCCGCGGCGCTGCCCGCCTTTATTTAGGTTATTGGGTGTTTGTTGCGAATGTCGCGCCTATTGAGCTCACCGGCGCATTATTGCTTATCGCTATTACGTTACGTTACGCCTGTATTTCCGCACATGGGTAGGCACAGGAGTGTAGTAGAGTTTCATGATCCACTAGTTATGTTATATGTGCTGTCATGGAATAGAAGGTGATCCTATTGCCATACACCAGGCACCAATCTAGTCGCACAGTGGCCATCAACCTTTCCGCTTTTATAATTACATAATATATAATAACTTTCCATTCCGGGAGTCTAAAATTAAAATCTTTGTGCGCACGCTTTAATAAATTAAAACGTGTTTTAAAGATTTAATGGGCTTAACCCTTCACATTCTGAGAGAATAACCGTGGTGATCCTGATTATGGTTGTAGTAGAAGCATGTCAGTTTTGTAAATAAAGAGATATTTTTTGACACCAGATGTTTGATGAATCTGCCCACCTCGTAAGGGACTTGGTGTGAGATATGTATATTAATAATAATAATGATTATTTTCTAATTTTATTATTAAAGCAAGACAAGCGCACTACTAACGTTGCCCCAATAATGCCTAGTATTAGATGGGTTACAAGGATTTTGAGGTATTTCAGGGGAACATTGCACTGTAACCCTTGTAACGGAGACACTGATAGATGACGTCATTTATCAACTTGTGGAACAACAATAAATCTAAGCAGTGTCGAAGGGCGAATAACATCTTAAAATTTGAATACTATCTCTGTCGTTGGTCGAGTGATTGCAAGCGCGTTGCCGACCGGGACGTCCTGGAATGAAATCCCAGGTCGGGTGCTATTGGATTTTTCTAATTTAGCCTTGTAGTAGTGACTCGGAGTCGGGACTTGTGCCCGGTGTATGCCAATAGGCTCACGACCTATTGCATGGAACTTAAACATATCTGGTGAAACGTGGGTAGGTGTACTGCACTTCTCTGCCTACCGCTTTGGGAATTACAGACGTGTTGTTACGTTTTCTTATGTTACGTCTTTGGCTATTTTAACAGGATTCTTGGTGAGTTGAAGCGATATGCGAAGATAAGAACTTGTTTCTTTGACACTCTTTTCTTTCCTTTTTACGTATATTACTTGGTTAATATATCTTTTAATAGATTGTTCCCATTGCAAAGGCTCTGTCCAGTTCTGTTTTTGTAGTCGTTTGTGAAATTGTTCTAAAATATTATTGAACTATTGAATAAATTTGTTAATTCCCCATTTTAAAAAAAATGTATATTTTATAATCACGGTAGATCCTAATCTATCTTGACAGACCCGATGTACTCGTACTTCTTCCATGTTAATGGTATAATACATTTCATACTTCTGTACACGTCGATCTTCCATATTATAGTCTTCTGTGGCCTAAAGTATATACCTGTCTAAGGCACAACCCATGTTAATTTCAAAACTGTTCACTGACGTGTAACATTCGTTTTGAACAGATTCGCCTATTCGCCTTTGTTTTATATTTGTAAATCGTATTCGGTTCGTGTCTGGCCAAACTGTTCCAGCGCTCCAGCGCCGGCGACGCTCGTTCCAGTTTGTTCGCGCTGTTTGATCGGATAGTTTACATTCCATTAGCACCCGTCGCTACAGGGGCTACCCACATTTACAAGCCCTTCGACGCACCTATTCGTATAGATGTTTTACTCGTATCAGTTGAAACTTTGACAAAAGCGCGACTTTCAGCGTTAAGTTTTGACCATTCTAATTGTTTGCCTAAAAATGTTAGTTCAAGTATTTTTTAAGGTATTTTCTTTTTTAAACCTAACAATGTCGCGCTCGAGTCAGTTTGTAACTGTTAAATGTGATCCACGCCTAGGGAGTGGTAAAATCGAACGGGGGTGATTGGGGTGATAGGGGGTGCGAGTGGGGGCGACGCGTGACCGGACAGTGATGGAGGGCGTTACAGGATATCTTGTTGTGAATTAGATCCCCGTCTGTGCCTGAAAATACATGTTTTCGCTTGATCTTTGTGCAAATGTCAGATGGTAGCGGATTTATTTTAATAGAAACCAATAATTTTATCTCTCCACTGATATCCAAGGTTACTATCCCTAAGTATACTATCTTTGAGTATAAATGCGGTCAAATAATCACATATTTTCCCACGATTTTTATACTTTGTGCAATCCCAACCCTATTATAAGAAAGAAAGCTAACTTTATTAATTAATTAGATTTTCAATTGTTCCACTTCCTTGTAGAGATCGTTTTCTTAGAGGTAAAGTCGTCTTTTGTATTTGTAGTTTTGCCAGGTTTCAGTCTATATTTTTTCTACAGGCGTAAAAATATTCTCTAAGTAAAAACAAACATTTTCGTGCTCACCGAGACCTTTTATAAATTCAGTAACATTACAATTTACCAAGAGATATTTGTTCATCGTTTATTCTTGTTGTGCCACTTTTGACTTAATGAGTCATGAGAAAAATAGTGAAATGTTTTCGAGATACCGAAGTTAAATCTCTATGACATTATCTAAAGTGCGTGAAATTTACCAAATCGCATTTGGGGGAAATCGTTGACCTTCACCCTTACCTACTATTCCGGCAGGTAACCCGCGTTTAATAGTGGTATATGAAATACGCTGATGACGATGGTAATACCGGTAATGATACTCGTAACGAATTTAAATGATTTTATTACCTTCATACCTGACCAAGTGAGGGCTCACAGCCCTTCCACGATTCAGAGAACAATATTTTTTGTGAAACGGGCTGTTATGATAACAAAATTGTTTATTTTTCGGGTTATAGATAATATATTAATCCATCGAATCGGCATTTCCTTGCGGAGGGTTATCTGAATCGTCTATTAATAGTTTATTCGTATCACGCGCCGCCGCTCGAGCCGGAAGGGCGCGCGTATGTCTTGTTTGTGTTGTGTCAGTAACAACACTTAAGGGTGGGTGGTTGGTTTTGGTTAAAAGATTGTACGTCATTTATATGTATATGGGGATGATAAAAACTAATGGCATGTTTTAGCTGTAACAATCTATTCTTCAAGGTTTTCAGTTTCAAATATTGGTAAACACCTCCTAAATTAAATGTTATTTATACCAACGTGTCATTTGACTGCCTCGTTGGTCGAGTGTAATAACTTAACATCACGCCAGTAACCCCCGAGGGAGTTGGTAGAGGGGTATAAGACACTCCTATATTTCACCAGTTTAAACTTTAAGTAGGTAATATTATTTAATAGGTGACAACACTTATGTCGGTTTATCCAACATTTTGCATCAAAACATTACATTTAATGCTTAGCTCACGTACGTTTTTCGGGATCGCCTGACTACTTTTGGACCTGTACGAGGTCCTTTCGTTCCGCCGATTTCAAGGTCTCCGCCGCGACCTCGCTGCAAGTGCCGGGAGCTTATGAGCCGGGAGCTCATGAGACTAAAAGCACTTTATATAAAACTTACGTTATGATAAAAGCACGTTGAACAGAAGAAGTACCACGAATTCCGGATTCTCGTCCGGTTATTAAATTAATCCACTTTAGAGCGGTGTCAGGAGAATAAATAGGACTTTCGAGGATAAATGTCCGTTGTAAGATGTTGCAGTGATATAAAAATTTGGGCATTGTTCAATTTTACCGAGTATAATAATGAGAAAAGTATCTTGAGGCAAATTACAAACGGCTAATTTCGAAATATAAATAGTAATAATATAATAATATCTGGGACATATTCACATACGGCCATCTGATTTTACACCCATCATCATCATCATCATCATCAGCCTATCTTAGTCCACTGCTGGACATAGGTCTCCCCTAAAACGGGGGTTTATGCCCGTATGGTACACCCATATACAGATCAAATACTTGTACTCATTAGACAAATGATTCCGTAATTCCGGGTGAATATCGAATCCACATCTACCAATCACTGGCCCAAAGCACCAGTCACATAACAATAATCTTGAGATCATCATAATAATAATAATTTGCATGCAAGAAAACGTAACAGACAGACAGACAAAAGTTCTCTGTATTTATGTAAATAGTACGCATCGCTGTATGAAAACACCAAGAAGTGCTCTATTTACTAAATTCCTAAGGTTTAAATTGAGAAATATAATGCATTAAGATCAACATGCTCAGTGTAGTCTACTCTCATTTTATATGCGCGTATTTCTTTCTCCGTTCCAAGGTAAAGTATATTACGTACATATTAAAAACATTTCCCTCTGCTATTTTGTTACCTACTTTGTGTTATTCTTAGTGAAAACGGAGAGGATGTACAAAAGGTGAATTTTAAGAAGAAATTAAGCGAACTAGTTTATTTTGAGAATAAAATAATGATTGAAACCAAATTCATATTATATTGTCTTTCTGTATATCAGGAGATTTAAAAGAAAATTTTAAATGTACATTCTGTCATACAGTATTCTTTGCGTTATTTTCTCAAGTAAACTATAGAGCTTTTAACTAGGTTTTTATATTAACGGCAATTTTAAGGTCTATATTTCTATTGATGCATTTTTAAGCAAATCACATGTTAGTAAAGTATACTAAATTTTACATATTGTTATAAGAACGTGTATTACACCAAAAAATATAGATATAATAATTGGCATTCTTATGATTTTAATATGTAGCTTGCAATTACGAGTAGTAATATGACAGTCTCACCCCGTATTTTACTGCGGAACGTACATGGCAGGGTACTACACTCCTCTGCTTAACTCTTCGGGGATTACAGGCGTGAAGGTATGTTTTAAAATAACAGTGATACTATTTTAAATTTAATTGTAGAAAAAGAAGTATTAATAAATCTGGCTTTCTTATACTTATATGTACCGTAGAAGCGATTGTTCCTTACTAGTAACGTAACTTCACACCTCTAATCTCCGAAGAGGTAGGCAGAGGAGGTACACTCCCATGTTTCACCAGTTACGTTTACGTCCCATAATGGAGTAGAGGGTGAATTGCTTACTAATGTACAGAAGAAAATCCCCAT
>DWMO01000233.1:0-10560 GCA_018245175.1 Elbella theseus
AGATATCTAGCGCCCGCATAGACGCCTACTGACACTTTGTACGTTTTCAACAAATTTTCTCCTGTAACCGCGTTAATTTTATTGTTGTAAATAGAAGGAGTCTATCTTTTATAAACCTAAAAATAGATGTGCATCTTTTAGCCGAAGCTCTCGTAGCTTACTGCGGTTACAGATTATAATCAATCTGTAAACTTAACTAATACCAGGCTCAATCGACACTCGGATAAGCAATCACTAGTGGCAAATTTCCAAGAGTGCTTCTATTTCTTGAGAAACACGTTACGTATTCAGTCCTGGTCGTAATCGTTCGGTAACAATCGGCAATATTACCGGGCACCACGAAAATCTTTTAAAATATTCGTTCCCCACTAGAGAGGAATGGTTAACCGGTTTAGGCTAGGTCAAAAATCCCGGTCCAGAAGTGAGACACGAAAAAGTTTTTATCTGATAATTACCCACTCGCAAAATGGCACAGAGGTTTATTGGGACAAAAAAATAAAGAGATTATAACACAAAAGGAACGTATAAAGGATTTTTTCAGTTGAACTCGATCACGACTTTTCATTTAATTTTTAGGTACCTCTTGCGTGTTCCTACGTGATCCGACATGGCTATGTTCTTTTCAGACGCCCGAGTGGTTTTACGTGTATTTCTATAAGCTTGACGAAGGTTTAGTATCGTGTCAGAAGCGTTTGTAACGTCCAAAATGGGATTTAATCAGGTCGACGAAAAAAATATTTTTTTCTTTAAATTCTTTTTCAAACAGCTATATATGCTTGGTAACGTTTTTTTTTCAATAAACGTTATTCAATATAAACCGTAAAAGACAACGGAATATATGTATATTGTTAGGGAATCTTCAACGGCAGATAATTTATTCGTAGAGAGAATGATGCGGCGTGTCCGTGGTGCGATGATTGACCGTTGCAACTCAAATACTGTTATGGGATCTTCCACTGCAGATAATTAATGTAGTCTGAGAGAGAATGGTGCGGCTTGTCCGTGGTGCGGCGAGTGGGCAACTGAGCGTGGTACACGGTTGACGAGGCGCGCTGGTGTGTGCGCGCGCGCATGTGTGGGTGCGCTAACAGGCTCCCCGGGTTGGAACAGGATGTTTCAAGGAATCCTCGTAGTTAAAGACAATGGTAGCACACAGAGGCGATTGTACGCCCGTCTCAGTATGCCCGTGGATGTGGCGACGTCAGCAACGCGAGCAATCCCGTCGCTGCCAGGGTGTAGCTCCTTGATGCGTCCAAGCAGCCAGCGATTCGGAGGAAGACGATCGTCCTTTATAACGACCAGATCACCGACGTGCAGCTCTCCTCCTGAGCGCTGCCATTTCATTCTCTTCTGGAGTTCTGAAATATATTCAGTTTTATATCTGTTCCAGAAGTGTGTAGCTAAAGCTTGTACACGTTTATAGCGAGGCAGTGTACATATTTGGCCTGGTGTTTCGGAACCAACCATGGAATTAGGCAACATTGTTATCGTTCGCCCAATGAGGAAGTGAGAAGGGGTTAATGGAATGAGGTCATTGGGATCCGACGACAATGGGGTCAGAGGTCGAGAATTCAGGATTCCTTCGATTTGAATGAGAACAGTATTCAATTCTTCGTAAGTCAGATGTGCTAAAGATAAAACTCGTTTAAGGTGATGTTTTATCGATTTAATTGAGGCTTCGGCTAAGCCATTGAAATGTGGGCTGTACGCAGGGGAAAATATAAAGTTGATTGTTTGCCTTGCTGCATGTACACTCAAATCACTAGACCTTGTCTTTAAAAATTTTGAAAGTTCATTACAAGCTCCAACAAAATTCGAACCGTTGTCCGAGTAGATGTTTGCCGGTTTACCTCTGCGCGCTATAAACCGATTCAATGCTGCGATAAAAGCTTCAGTTGATAAATCAGTTACTAATTCTATGTGTATCGCTCGTACAGCGAGGCAGACGAAGACACAAATATATGATTTTATTAATCTACATCCCCTACCTTTTCTGTCGGCGATCATTATGGGGCCAGCATAGTCTACTGCGGTATTACAAAATGGAAACTCACTATGAAGTCTTTCCTTGGGTAGATTGGCCATTATTGGTTGGATGCTTTTTCCCTTAAACCTACAACAAGTATGGCATTCATATGTTACCTTTCGTGCTAAATTACGGCTCCCTATCACCCAAAATTTATGTCTAATTAAGGATAATATTAATTGAGGACCTGCGTGTAAGAATGATTTATGATAATGTATGAATAAAAGTTTGGTGATATGGTGTGAAGCGTGAAGTAAGATTGGATGTTTAGTATCATAATTGTAGTTAGAATTGGAGAGTCTGCCACCGACACGTATTACATTTTCATGTGACATGAATGGATTTAAGTTTAAAATTTGTGTTTTCACCGGCAAGTCTTTATTCTTATGTAAGATATTATACTCCTTGGAGAACATGTTCATCTGCACAATCCTACATAAAGTTGTGGTTGCGGAATTCAATTCTGATACAGTTAAATGCATGTTACGTTTATTGTTAGGATGCTGACAATTGTGTATGAATCGTAGCATATAAGCTGTAACACGCTGTAATTTATTAAAACTTGAAAACTTGTGTGTGAAATTAAGTTGCTCTGTCGCGAATTTACATTCAATTTTGGTTTCGGGTAAAGTAGTAGGAATGTGGTTAGGTTCAGTGGGCCAATGAGACTCGGAATTCAATAAAAATCCTGGTCCATGGAACCACATAACAGAATCCTTTAGCTTTATGGCATTGCAACCTCTCGATCCAATGTCAGCAGGATTTAAACTTGTAGGCACATACCTCCAAGCTCCCGGGTGGGTATGTTCTGATATCTCGTTGATTCTGTTAAGTACAAAAGGTTTTAGCGACGATTTAGGAGCTCGAATCCAACCGAGAACTATAGTAGAATCACACCAGAATATAGAATGATCTATGTTAAGTCTTAAAGATGTCTTAACTTTCATTGCTATCCGGACTGCTAGTAGTGCTCCAGAAAGCTCTAGTCGAGGTATTGTCATTCCTTGTAGAGGTGCGACCTTGCTTTTTGCCATGACTAAGTCAACGGTCACCGTACCATCTGTAGCTATAGAACGTAAATATATACACGCACTGTATGCATATGCGGACGCATCACTGAAAGCATGAAGCTCAATGTAAGTTGGTGAACAACATACCATATGACGTGGGACAGAAATTTTATTTAAAACAGGTAAAGTTTTTAAAAATGATGACCAATCTCTTTCTAATTCAGGAGACAGGGGTTCATCCCATGAAACCTTTGAAGCCCAAAGCTTCTGTAATATAATTTTACCTTGTAAAATGCATGGATTTACAAACCCCAATGGGTCGAATACTTGACCAATAATGGATAGAACTGTCCGTTTGCTAGATTTAACATTATTTTTTGACAATTCACTCTGAACAGAAAATTGTAATAAATCGGATTTGCAAGACCATCTTAAACCTAAAGTTGTTGCGTAATCGTCATGAACTAATTTAAGTAAATTGTCATCGTGGTCCTCATCAAAAATATTGTTTAAAATATCGGGATTGTTTGAACGCCATTTGCGTAAGTGAAATTTGCCACCCTTAAGTTGTTCAATGACACCTTGTATTATGGATATTAAAGTAGATTTGGATTCATGGCCGCTTATAAAGTCGTCGACATAAAAATCCTTTAATATAGCTTCGCGTACAATCGGGTCTGTACATTCTTGTCCCAACTGTATAAGACATCGTGTAGCAAGGTAGGGAGCCGAGGCTGTACCGTACGTAACCGTGTTGAGCTTGTACATTTTTAGTTCTTGTCTAGGATCAAAACGCCAGAGTATTTGTTGTAAACATCTTTGATGTTCGGCAATGGATACACAACGATACATTTTCTCGCAATCCGAGGTGACAACATATTTATGTTGACGAAAACGAATAATGAAACTAATTTAATCAACCGTCTATTTGTCGTAAAATTGCATTACTAAAATATTTTTCGCATTCTGATTGTTGTTGTGTGGTTTTACGTACTGACGATACTGATTCTAATACAAAAATCGATCGAGTTGACTTTTAAGTTCAACTTCATGTACAAAATTGCAATGGATTGTACCATTAAATGTATTTTTCTTTATTCCTTTAGGTTGTGTATATATTGCACCCGATATTAACCAACCAAATTTAGAGTTATTTAGAACTGGCTTATTTTTACCCAAACAAATGCGTTCGCTGCCTAACGTAGTCCAAAATATGTCCGCACTGAGTAGCATGTCCACTTCAGAGGGTAAATTAAATGTAGGATCGGCTAAAGTGACATGATTAGGTATGTTTAAAGACCTAATATCAAAATGTGTTGTGGGTAATGTTTGAGTTATGTTTGGTATGATGAAACAATGTTAGTCGTGTAATCATTTGTACGTGAAGATATGGTAACGGTAGCACGATTTTTTATCTTAATTGATTCGCGACTCAACCCTTCGACTGCGATCGTCGTGGGCTGTACGGTAAGATTTAATTTTTTACTTAATTTATCGGTTATAAAATTAGACGTGCTGCCATTATCCAACAAAGCACGTGCGGTATGCAGTCTACCATTCCTGTCAGCGACTTTAATGAGTACTGTGGACAGAAGAACGCAACTGTTATGTATAGACGATAAGGCAACGTCATTTTGAATCACTTGCTCGTGTAAAGTTTGTGTATCGGAGTTATCATCTCCCTGTGCCGCGAGTGTAACGCACTGGCCATCACCTTTAGACGCCGCTGTGGTGGATGAGTGTCGAGATGTGTGCGTTTCATTATCCGTGTGGAGTATTGTATTATGCCATTTAGAACAAATCTTGCACGGGCCCAGCCTACATCTTTTAATATCATGCCCTTGACGTAAACAGTTGAGACATAGTCTCATTTGTTTAGCCTTATGTATTTTTCCTTGTACTGACAGAGACTTAAATTCCGGACATTGATAAATAGGATGATTTCTTTTACAAAGATGATGGATATGAGTGTTGTGCATTAGAGTTTACAACAAACGTACGCGACCTAGTGGCAGGTTCCCTGTGTCTACGTTTGGTGTTTGTTTGACTTAGGGTTTCAAGCAACCCAGCACGATTTTTTATAAAGTTAATGAAAATGTCTAATTCCGGTAACTTATCATAATTATTAATGTATTCTTTCCATTTTCTGTTTGTAACGTTATCTAATTTATTAGAAACCATGTGTATTATTAATATATCCCAATTTTGTGTGTTAACATTAAGTGTCTGAAGTGATCTAATATTTTTGTTTATTGTATCAACTAAGTGTCGTAATGCTTGAGATGACTCCTTAGTGATAGGTTCTATATCAAGTATTGCTTGAATATGATTGCTGATGAGAACCTTATCGTTGTGGTAACGTTCACACAAAAGTTTCCAAGCAACATCGTATTTGTTGCTAGAAAAGTCTAATGAATTTATAATGTTCGCAGCGTTGTCCTTAAGTGAGGAACGTAAATAATGAAATTTATTTATTTTTGGTATGCTGTCATTCAAGTGGATAAGCGATACGAAAGTATCATGAAATTCCAACCAAGTTTCATAACGCCCAGAAAAGGTAGGTAAATGTATTGTAGGTAATTTCAAGCTTAGCCCACCTGATCCATTAACAGTCCCAGAGAGGGAGGAAGCAGAGGATGCCGGGTCGCGAGGCTGTGCAGAGGTAAAGCGACTCACATACTCTCGGGCCCTGCCAACCGTCGCGAAGTAGTCGATCTCGAACTTCTCGCGATATTGGTATTCCTTTTCACAGTCAGTATCTGAAATTTCCATAAAACTTTCTATTTCAAGCTGTAATGCATCAAACTCGCCATACCACTCTTCAATTTTAGACAACCTTAGAGTGAGATCGCTAAGTTGCGCTTTGTCAGGCTTGTCATCAAGCATAAGCCTTTCTAGATAAGCACCGAATTGTTTGAGCTTGGATTTGAACGAACCACGCTTTCTACGTAGCTCAGGTAATGATGTCATCTTTTTGAGCGAAAAGAAAATTTATATTAATACCGTATAGCGTAGACAAAGTATAATGATGTGCAGTGCAGAACAGGCAAGAAGCAAGCAAGCAGTGCAAAGAAAGAAGCGCGGCTGCGTCACGAACACCACGGCCGGCCCCGCACTGGAATGCGATACGAGGAAAAACGTATAAAGTAGCGAATTATTTACACACTAAATAGCCACGGACTTAATGACAGCTAATAGTGCCTAATAATGAGAAAATGAATACTGCAATGGGATAAAGATTGATATTTAAAGCGTTAATATCAAATACACAAAGCAAAATTCGTTATGAATCAACATTTCAAATACACATATTATAAATCAACAAGGGGGTAGGTACAATACTAATTTCCGTTACAACGAAACTAGCGTCGAATCGTATTTCGAAACGTACAGCTGCGATACTTTATTTTTTCTAACGGAAGCTAATTTGAGAGTAAATGTAATGAAATAATGCGTAGGTATTGAAGGAAAGGCAAAAAGGGGAAAAGATATGGAACGAACTCACAAGTAATGCCCTTTCCAGGTGGTTTATCCAGGTTTCTCGTCAATGATTCAATCTATTAATGCTTGATTACTCTTCCTTCCTTTGATATTCAGCCGCGTCGATATAATGCGTATAATGTTGAGATGCCGTCGAGTAACCTTCCCAATGTAATATATTGTAGATTGCACTCGTAACACTATCCGGCTCGAAGGACCAAAACTGTTAGGGAATCTTCAACGGCAGATAATTTATTCGTAGAGAGAATGATGCGGCGTGTCCGTGGTGCGATGATTGACCGTTGCAACTCAAATACTGTTATGGGATCTTCCACTGCAGATAATTAATGTAGTCTGAGAGAGAATGGTGCGGCTTGTCCGTGGTGCGGCGAGTGGGCAACTGAGCGTGGTACACGGTTGACGAGGCGCGCTGGTGTGTGCGCGCGCGCATGTGTGGGTGCGCTAACAGGCTCCCCGGGTTGGAACAGGATGTTTCAAGGAATCCTCGTAGTTAAAGACAATGGTAGCACACAGAGGCGATTGTACGCCCGTCTCAGTATGCCCGTGGATGTGGCGACGTCAGCAACGCGAGCAATCCCGTCGCTGCCAGGGTGTAGCTCCTTGATGCGTCCAAGCAGCCAGCGATTCGGAGGAAGACGATCGTCCTTTATAACGACCAGATCACCGACGTGCAGCTCTCCTCCTGAGCGCTGCCATTTCATTCTCTTCTGGAGTTCTGAAATATATTCAGTTTTATATCTGTTCCAGAAGTGTGTAGCTAAAGCTTGTACACGTTTATAGCGAGGCAGTGTACATATTTGGCCTGGTGTTTCGGAACCAACCATGGAATTAGGCAACATTGTTATCGTTCGCCCAATGAGGAAGTGAGAAGGGGTTAATGGAATGAGGTCATTGGGATCCGACGACAATGGGGTCAGAGGTCGAGAATTCAGGATTCCTTCGATTTGAATGAGAACAGTATTCAATTCTTCGTAAGTCAGATGTGCTAAAGATAAAACTCGTTTAAGGTGATGTTTTATCGATTTAATTGAGGCTTCGGCTAAGCCATTGAAATGTGGGCTGTACGCAGGGGAAAATATAAAGTTGATTGTTTGCCTTGCTGCATGTACACTCAAATCACTAGACCTTGTCTTTAAAAATTTTGAAAGTTCATTACAAGCTCCAACAAAATTCGAACCGTTGTCCGAGTAGATGTTTGCCGGTTTACCTCTGCGCGCTATAAACCGATTCAATGCTGCGATAAAAGCTTCAGTTGATAAATCAGTTACTAATTCTATGTGTATCGCTCGTACAGCGAGGCAGACGAAGACACAAATATATGATTTTATTAATCTACATCCCCTACCTTTTCTGTCGGCGATCATTATGGGGCCAGCATAGTCTACTGCGGTATTACAAAATGGAAACTCACTATGAAGTCTTTCCTTGGGTAGATTGGCCATTATTGGTTGGATGCTTTTTCCCTTAAACCTACAACAAGTATGGCATTCATATGTTACCTTTCGTGCTAAATTACGGCTCCCTATCACCCAAAATTTATGTCTAATTAAGGATAATATTAATTGAGGACCTGCGTGTAAGAATGATTTATGATAATGTATGAATAAAAGTTTGGTGATATGGTGTGAAGCGTGAAGTAAGATTGGATGTTTAGTATCATAATTGTAGTTAGAATTGGAGAGTCTGCCACCGACACGTATTACATTTTCATGTGACATGAATGGATTTAAGTTTAAAATTTGTGTTTTCACCGGCAAGTCTTTATTCTTATGTAAGATATTATACTCCTTGGAGAACATGTTCATCTGCACAATCCTACATAAAGTTGTGGTTGCGGAATTCAATTCTGATACAGTTAAATGCATGTTACGTTTATTGTTAGGATGCTGACAATTGTGTATGAATCGTAGCATATAAGCTGTAACACGCTGTAATTTATTAAAACTTGAAAACTTGTGTGTGAAATTAAGTTGCTCTGTCGCGAATTTACATTCAATTTTGGTTTCGGGTAAAGTAGTAGGAATGTGGTTAGGTTCAGTGGGCCAATGAGACTCGGAATTCAATAAAAATCCTGGTCCATGGAACCACATAACAGAATCCTTTAGCTTTATGGCATTGCAACCTCTCGATCCAATGTCAGCAGGATTTAAACTTGTAGGCACATACCTCCAAGCTCCCGGGTGGGTATGTTCTGATATCTCGTTGATTCTGTTAAGTACAAAAGGTTTTAGCGACGATTTAGGAGCTCGAATCCAACCGAGAACTATAGTAGAATCACACCAGAATATAGAATGATCTATGTTAAGTCTTAAAGATGTCTTAACTTTCATTGCTATCCGGACTGCTAGTAGTGCTCCAGAAAGCTCTAGTCGAGGTATTGTCATTCCTTGTAGAGGTGCGACCTTGCTTTTTGCCATGACTAAGTCAACGGTCACCGTACCATCTGTAGCTATAGAACGTAAATATATACACGCACTGTATGCATATGCGGACGCATCACTGAAAGCATGAAGCTCAATGTAAGTTGGTGAACAACATACCATATGACGTGGGACAGAAATTTTATTTAAAACAGGTAAAGTTTTTAAAAATGATGACCAATCTCTTTCTAATTCAGGAGACAGGGGTTCATCCCATGAAACCTTTGAAGCCCAAAGCTTCTGTAATATAATTTTACCTTGTAAAATGCATGGATTTACAAACCCCAATGGGTCGAATACTTGACCAATAATGGATAGAACTGTCCGTTTGCTAGATTTAACATTATTTTTTGACAATTCACTCTGAACAGAAAATTGTAATAAATCGGATTTGCAAGACCATCTTAAACCTAAAGTTGTTGCGTAATCGTCATGAACTAATTTAAGTAAATTGTCATCGTGGTCCTCATCAAAAATATTGTTTAAAATATCGGGATTGTTTGAACGCCATTTGCGTAAGTGAAATTTGCCACCCTTAAGTTGTTCAATGACACCTTGTATTATGGATATTAAAGTAGATTTGGATTCATGGCCGCTTATAAAGTCGTCGACATAAAAATCCTTTAATATAGCTTCGCGTACAATCGGGTCTGTACATTCTTGTCCCAACTGTATAAGACATCGTGTAGCAAGGTAGGGAGCCGAGGCTGTACCGTACGTAACCGTGTTGAGCTTGTACATTTTTAGTTCTTGTCTAGGATCAAAACGCCAGAGTATTTGTTGTAAACATCTTTGATGTTCGGCAAAGGACACACAACGATACATTTTCTCGCAATCCGAGGTGACAACATATTTATGTTGACGAAACCGAATAAGAATACTAATTAAATCGTCCTGTACAGTCGGGCCGACATGTTGAATGTCATTAAATGACAACCCGGTGGTGGTTTTCGCTGAAGCGTCGAAGACCACCCGTAGCTTCGTGGTTAAACTGGAATCCTTCAAACTTCCATGGTGGGGTAGTACATATGTATATTTATCATTCGAAGGATTATCATTTAAAGACATATGATTAAGGTCAATGTATTCTTGTATAAATTTAGCGTATTCTTATTTGAATAATGGAAATCGTTTAAATTTTCGCTCTAGAGATAAAAACCTATTAAAGGCTTGTTCATAAGAATCACCTAATGAGTCGGCAGACTGTTTCAGAGGAATTTGTACGATAAATCGACCGTCGGTTTGTCGTAAGGTTGTATTACTAAAATGTTTTTCGCATTCTGATTCTTGTTGTGTAGTTTTACGTACTGACGATACTGATTCTAATTCAAAAATCGATCGAGTTGACTTTCAAGTTCAACTTCATGTACAAAATTGCAATGGATTGTATCATTAACCCTTAGTAGCCTGATTTACGAAAGTGATTTTTTTTTAATATTACTGTGTTTGCTTGAGGGACTAGATGAAGGGAAAAATAGCTAAAAAAATCACAATATTTACTTTACATATTTATTTACAAAAAAAAACAGGTATCAATTTTGATACTTCAGGCATTAAGGCCATAAAGAAATCAGATATACCTATGCATGAAATAATGCGAAAC
>DWMO01000234.1:0-10557 GCA_018245175.1 Elbella theseus
CGAGTTCATCCAATTCGTTTGATAGATAGCTCTGTTGTGTATCACTTTCGAACACTGAACTAGTTGTGTGTGTGTTTTGTGTACTACTGTAAATTGGTTTTGTTTCTACTGTCGTTTCTGATTCACTTGTCTCGTTGCTAGTAGTACTATTGCTATTCTTCTGTTTTTTGTTTTCTTTGCTTTTCTTGCCATTTTGACAATGTGTACTATTGCTATCTTTATTGTTTCTGGTCGATTTGCTATCCGTGTGATTTTCTTTGCTATTTTTCGTTTGAGACTGTTGTGTTTGTAACTGTGTAGGACTGGAAGATTCTGACGTGCCGTTTTCGTATGATTTAACTGTAAAATAAAAAAGACAAACATTTTAAATTATAATTATTGGAACAATGTAAACTCAGAAATTGAATTTAAACAAAAATATAATCACCCGTAATTTGTTGTGGTTTGGGACTGTTCTGTTTTCTAGCGGGACTATCTGATGGTGGGGAGGAGCCGAGACTGGGCCACGCCTCCTTTCCACTGTGACCATTACTATTACTGACGTTGCCGTTGCCATTACCATTACTAATGTTCCCGTTGATTGAGTCTTTCTTTGATCTGCGAATGATATGTGTGGTGTGCATGGTAACTGTGTTTCGTTCAGTTTCACAATGACATTGAAGATGATAAATTTAGTTATTATATTACTGAACATCCAAAATTTGCCACAGATATTCTACTTATTAGGCCACATTTAATTAATCGGGTCGGAATCCACCTTGAAAAAGAATAGGGAGGGTTTTGAGTATCCAAGTCATGTTTACAATTTCATTAGATTAACTAGTAGCTCATTCCCCAATGATACCTCTAGGATATAAATGTAGATTCTGGCCGCAGAGAGAATTTTCGCGAGTGATATACCCACATTGCTCAATCTCTCTTCAAAATTCGGCTTTGAAATAATCACTTCATCATAAATTGTGATCACAAAAATAATACATTTTTTATGACATTTCCACCTTAATTAACGGACTAAAGTTGTACAATAACAATACGAGTAGCGAAATGTCCAACTAACTGTTAGAAATGTTCTAATGAATGAGAAAAATGTAAAAACATACACGATTAAATTTGAATCATAAACATGAAAGCATTCAAACTTTTAAACCTTTTTTATATTATATGTAAACATAATTGCAACAATTAGGTATGTCTGGTTAAAATTTGCGGTGGAAATAACAATTCTAGCAAACTAGTCCTAATAGGACTTTGTGCCAACCGTTCTTGTCATATCCCTCTTCGTATAAACCAAAATACATATGTATATATGATACAAAATATAGGCATATGGCATTTATTTCAGTTTTAAATAGGACAGTTATTAAAAATTATCGTTTTAAAGGAATGTCAACTAAACGCCCGAGGGGATACGACAGCTCCAATGGTTACATTAAACTAACTTTATACTGTTTAGTTTTTGCGTTAAGATGATACTTTAAAGTGATAATAACATTTTTTTGTACTCACTTAGATGTACTGACTACATTTATGTGTGACGACGTGACCACTGTTGTCGGTATAAAGTTCGAATTGTTACCTGCAACGAAATAATGCCATTTTCAAATGTTGAACGTGACGCGTTTAGTCGCCAGCTCGGGACCGTTATCGAGACCGGGAGCGATTATGCATTGCATCGGATTCGAATCCGTGAAACTCTACCAAACTCAGATACACTTTTCGCACTGCTGTGGATTTGTGAACATATAGATATAGAGAATCAAACAGCTTAAGAGCCTTCCTTATCATGCCATGTATTGATATATGTCTTGTCATATTTCGTTTATCAATTGACGTCAAAATCTGATATGCACACAAATAATTGTATGGTTACTTCGGGGCGTCTATATTTTGATCCGATTCGGAGCCTCACGGATAAAAATCGGATGACGGGAATCAGATCTTTTGCGCAAGCTACCCTATCAATAGTTCCAATACTTTCATATTTTCACGGATTCTGACTAAATGTCGCACAAAATTGTTATTATTATTGATTGCCCGTATTTTTTTTTCATTAAAAAATAGTTCTCAAACCCGGTTGGATGCGTTAAGGTCGCTGTAAATATCTGACAGACGAATTTCTAGAGAACATTGCACATGCTTGTGGCCCCAAAGAGGACAAATATTACCGTGTACGTGGACAACGTCAATAAGTTGAAACTAACCCGAAGTAGATAGAATAAGGTGAAATCAAATTCCTTCAAGGCCCTCTAGTGGTGTTTATATAACAGAGGTTATAGTTTAAGTGAAATAATACTTAAAAAGTGTAAAAATATCCCTAACTGAGATGTAAGACACCAGAAAGAAACACCCGGCTTTACAAATTGAGGAACTACGAGCTTGAATGTTAGCAGACTTCAGTAGACCAGTTTATCTAATGCGTGTTGTCATATAACACAGTTTTTCGTTTCCTTCAAAATTTCTATGACAATACAGTCCTTACTTGGTATGAAGATTCCAATATAGGATGGCAGTTGGATGGATTGTTCAGCGTAACTATACTCAGCGATATATTAGTGAACTTCCAAAATTTAAATATGGTGTCAGCATGAAAGAAGAGAACTGGCAACAAGTTTACTAACCATCCTTTGTACTGCCTTTTTCTGCATTCGTACTAGAGTTACCTGCGAAAGAAATGGAATAAATTATTATTGGAAACCGTATGTAAGTATACCATTTCTAGACGTTTCTAGGAGTAAAAACATTTGGGTTCAATAGTACATATCCATTATCACAGTCACAAAATTATTATAAATATTAAAAAATATAAATGAGGACCAAGAAAAAGGATCAGCTAGTGTTAGAGATAGAGAGAGGTGTGTAAGTGATATAATAGACGGGTGAAGGACAGAAAATGGTGGCGGAGGCGGGGCAGGAGCGGGGCGGGTGAGGTCACCTGTGGCGGCGGGCGGGCGCTCGTGCGCGGCCAGCAGCGCGTGCAAACGCCGCTCGTACACCTGGTGCAGCCCCGCGTGCATCTCCTCCTTCGTAAACGACGCCTTCGGGTCACCTGACCGACAACGTACAGACGTTGCTTCACACATTATATTAACATAAAAAATAGTACAAGCTTGACTACCTTTTTGCAAAAGGATAAAAGCCAACGAATTAGAAGAGAAGTTAATTTTTTTACTGATTTTCATAATTCTACTCTAATTAAAAAGATAACAAAAAAATGCAGTCTGATACTATTTGCAGATCTCGTTTTTTAAATTTCATTAGAATACTATGTAGAGTCCGTAAAGCATTCGGTTACGATAGATTGCGATGAGTGGGGATGATCACCTAGCTCGTGCAGATACATGCAGTCGGACTTGGGGCAGGGCTGGTTCTTCATGAAGTTGGCGCAGTACTTGGTAGTCCCCAGCGAGCCCTTGAGCACGCGGCCGTCCAGCGTGGCGTTGTTGACGCCCTGGATGGCGCGCAGCGCGTCCGCCGGCGACACGTACGTCACGTACGCAGACGCGGACGGCACCTGCTGCAACGTCACAGTGTTGCCACTCGTTTATCGACCTACACCACGCCTTCTTTAATCGACCACTGTTATCAAATAGTATGTTAATTTTATTTTATAATAAAGATGACTTGTAAAATGCAATAATTATTTTGTATCGAAAAAATGAGAAATCGGTCATAAATGAACGATAAATGGGTTTATTGTGTAATAGCGTACCTGTGACCCTGCATATGCAGGACTTTGGTTTATAACTACTTTGTGAATTTTGCCATATTTGCCAAAGTATTCTTGCCGTTTGAGGACCTGAAAAAAGAAAAATACTGCATAAACTCATAGTTAAATACGCAAATTGTTTTTTCAATTTTCTTACCCCTTAATTCCATAATGGAACATTATCCTCACACATTAATCTCCCTCTGACTACCTAATCGAGGCAATACAGGCGTGATATTACAACATTGTTAACAATTCCACTGCACCAATATTGGCTCCTTAGAAAGCATTTCCAAATCAAATTTTTATTATATTTCCAATGACAATATATTGTTTTGCTAATGACTTGTTGTTAAACTATATACAGTGTATGGGCTATCAGGATGTCCAACAGGAATAATTTACGTATCATTGTGTATGTCACTTTAAGTACAAGTTCCTTTAACAGAATTCATACTTTACTAATTTGTATTTTGGTACTCTGATAGTAGGCCACTCAAGTAACTAAAGTATCCCACTGCAAGTCAATAGCGTTTTAAAAACTAATTTTGTTGCTCATTTTAATAAGGTGTTTCTTATAGCACTCATGTATGTATATAAAAGGATCGTGGATAGCTCTCCTACCAGATGGTTTGACGGCCTTGAGAAACCAGCAAGATTCAAAAGGCCCAGCAACGGATGTGGAATGGCATCGGTAAGGGGAGATCTATGTCCAGCAGTGGACTTGTACAGATTAACGGATGCATAGATGATGATGATGGATTATCAGAAAGCACCCACTTCTGGATCGGCGAGGCGCACGGGCAGCCCCACGACGAACACAAGGTTGTTCTGCACGACGCGTACGTTGGCGAGCGCGCGCCGCGACTCCAGCGTCTTGTTCCGCCGCTTCGCCTCGCGCGCCTTCTTCTCCGTCTTTATCGCCGCCACCTACACGTAACCACTTATTTTTTAATACTTTTACATGTTTCTCGCTCGTGTTTAAAGTAAGATTATAGCAAGAGAGATATTTGATTAACAAAAGTATATGTATTTTTTTATTTAACCTATATTACTCGGTCGATAAATATATACTGAAGATCGAGCTCAGTAGCGTGCTATTAGAGAGAGAGGCCTATGTCTAGCAGTGGACGGAAGTAGGCTGATAATGATGATGATGATGATTCAGTTGATAGTACTATGTTTAAAATATAAAATGTTCAATGTCCAATATAAAGGTAACACAATTAATGCTGACCATAACCAGAGCGCATTATAAACATAGATTAGTTACATACTATGTATGTTAAAACGCTTATCTAAATGTAAACACTGCATAAAATAGTATATAAACTGCAATTGCGATGCAATTAAAATGTAAATATCGGAAAGCTGACATCTTAATACATTTTAATTTCAGTGATATAATTAATGATGTATATATGACATAATAAATGCTTTGTGTGACTTCTTACACGTCGCTTAGCAAAAGTAACTCCAGTAGCATCAGTAAGTAAACTTGATATCGAAAAATAATTGAACTATGTCGTGTGTAGATATGTATATTCAGATGTTCTCATTCAAACTTTAATTATAATCAATAGAATTACCTGTTCTTGACTGAGTGGAGTGAAGTCTGCTGGGTTCTCCGGATATGCCTTCCGGCACGCCGGACAGAGACCATTCTCGCCCTCCCGGATACGATTCCAGCAAAACCGACATATCTGTAACAAATGCGTACATTTTTTATAGCCTCTATTCATTGCTATTTCATATGCCAACCGCGGAAGGACATTATAAAACACGTTGTACTGTTTGCTGTCAAACTTTGTTCATGTTACTATTGTTACCTTTGTCGTCGCTGTGACGCTCTCCTCATACTCAGCTTGCAAATATACACAATATATAACCCGACTTCTATACAAGTTCTGCTGTACACCGTAATATTATTGTATTCTATCAATACAAATATAGATTTGAACGGGCACTTGATGTTTCCAATGGTAAGCGTTCCGGAGAGCAGAATCGAAAATTTGAAATTCGAATTACACTCACAACGAACAAAAAACAGCGCAGATTTTCATTTCGTGTCTGGTAGCAAAATTACATAAAAGAAACGTAACACAACGCCTGTAATCCTCGAACGGGTAGCCAGAGGAGTATATTACACTACCAAAAAATAAAATATTGAATCCATTAAATAATTATTTTAATCCTAGTAAAATTACCCACAACCCTCTCAATATGAGAGGAGACCCGTATTCCAGCACTGGAATAGTAATGGGTTGAAAAAAAAAAAAAAAAACCTAAGTAAATACATATTATGTTTATTAGTTGTCTGGGCATCATAATACATGCTGCCTCGTTCATATCAGGTGGTCGCGTGTGACTTGTCCTAAGTTATTTATTACTGTTATCAATAATGCCATTTTTATCACACAGCAGTCACAGATTATATCGGCAGTGATTTCTGCAAATCCGCACGTTGTCTCCACTCATTTATTTGTCATCCCCATGTAAACTCCACGTATTGCTTTGTAGTGTGAAAGACAAGATTAATACATACATGCAACAAGAATGTTTATATTTTCCACGACTTTATGAGCTCTTACATTGAAAGTGAGATAGGCGTAAGGGTCATCCATATCACCCACTTATCGACCGAGCACCCAACCGACCAGATTCTACTCATCTTTTGATATAGTCATCGAAAGTTGGCTCCACTACTGACATTAGCAACTACGGAAGTCATGCGAACAACGTAATGTTGTATGACACATATATAAAAATAACTATTTATATTATGATAAGGCGATATTAAAATTGTTTTTGCTTATAATTTGTTCTTAAACTCAACAACTTCGTCAGGAACGTTAAATGGAAGTTACGTAAAGGTAAAAATGAGGCAAAAAACATTTTATATATTTACTCGATATATAAATACTTGATTTGAAGCCATTTTAAATAATGACCTAAAATTTAATGCTAATTAATTAACATCACCTTGTAAATAATTTATTAATGGTCATTAATAAATACTCACTTGACAATTAATTGTTTATTAATTGTACAGTACTTATTAATGTATTCGAATTCATAAATAGCAACAAAATTATAAAACGTAATTATTTGTAAAAATATGCAAGTACAAAGGGAATTAACAACTAATACTGAACTGAAATATGCATTAAAAGACTATTATATACATAGGCAAGCAGCCTAATTAAATATTGAAACATTTTCAATACCTAAATTAGAATATAATGAGAATACTATAATTAATCTGGTAAAATAAAGTATACAACAAATATTAATTAATACATCAATAAAACAATATACATAATTAACAAATAACATTACGAGTATACTTTATCACTATTGTTTATTTTTATTTTAATATAATTAATATAGATGTATAAATTATCTTTATTATTATTATTAGTATGAGATAATATAATTTTTTTTTATCATTCAAGTTTGGTTACATATCTTAAACAAGCGTTGATAAGATTTATTTACACATAACATGTTACAATTGCTAATATGTTGTATCTGGCAACAACTGTAAGTAGAATGTGTTTCAACTTTGATTAACATAAATCTTTTATCTATGGATCTGAGTTTGATTTAAACAAGTCTTATTATACTTTTACATTGAGGCACTCATACAAATCGGGAGAGGATGGAGTCTTCTATATAAAACACGATTTTTGAATTTTACATTGTCACTCTGTTACAATGTAAAATTCAAAAATCGTCTGTCTGTCTGGAACAGCTATCCAAACAAGTACAAAACTATTTTACGTAAAACTGAGAACAAAACTTAGGCATGAAATGGACCATTTAAAGCTATCTCTGCCAAATATGTCAAGAAACACATTTTAAAATTTTAACCTGTAATTATATGTAAAGTTATATAACTTATTCTCAACTAATTAACCGTTTTTACTACTCGAAAAACAATTGTTGAATTTATTCAGTGGTATACTTTTTGATCTAGATAAAAAACATTCACTATTACTTGCAATAAAGACATATGTGTTAAAAAAGACCTTTTAGTCTAAATTATTGTACTCAAATTCATTACAAAAATAGTGTTAATAAATTGTGTGATTATAAGTGTCAAAAGATATGTATTTGTTGTAATACATAGACTCAAATTAATAGTAAATATACTGTTAATAAACCATGGGACAATAATATTGCACACAGGCTTTGACAAGGTAGGATAATGACAAAGAACATAAAACACCCAATAAACAGCCATTAATCACTTTGTAACTGTGACATCATCCTGTCACTTATGGACAATTGTTGGGCAGCTGTGATATTCAATAATTAAGTAAGGTACAACCCCACATTATCACTCAGACAGAAATTTAGTGTTTACATATAAAAAGGAGTGTTTTCTATGACTTACTTGGTATCCACATGTGCATGGGTAGAAGTGGAGATCGTCCACCTCCAAAGGTTCCATACACAGGGGACATTCCACCTGAAAACAATAAATATTCTATATCATTCACCAATCTATTTGCCTTTAAGGAATCATAAACATCATCAATTGTCATTATAAAGTTGGATACAGATATTGTTTCAGAATGATAAGGGTTAAGGCCACTGTCTGCCACACTACACAAATTCTTCCTTCATGTATGTACCTGAGTGAGCAATATAAATAACTGTAAAGTATGTTAGATTTGATCATAACCATAACCTATATTGCTTCAGTGAATAGTATTTAATGTTAAGGATAATTTGAAAAATCTACATAATTTTGAAAAACACAAAGTGGCTAAAAGAAACCTTGGAAATGTATGTTGTCTTCTATCATTTTTCATTTGAAAGAAAAATTTTATATTTTGCCAATTGTTTATGTATGTTAGATTTTGCATGACGTACATTTATTATATCTATTATAAAATTACAATATAAGATGTAGAAATTAGTACATAATATAAACATTGCACTTAGTGTTATTTTACTACAGTAATGCTCTGGTGAAAAGTACCCACTAAGCCCTGTTAATGTTCAAAAACTTTGACATGAGTTATTTTACCTTGTCACAAGTGGCAACCAAAATAAGCAATTTATACTTACTAATGTACATGTTGCTAAGTAATGTATAAAGTAATGAGTCTGTGATTTCCTACAGGTGTTTATATAGATAACAAAAAAAAATTCAAAAGAATTGTTAAAGTTTTTGAGTGTTTAATTGATATTGTTAAATTTAAATACAACAAAAATTAATGGAAGCAAATCTTGATATTAAATATAGATTATTTAACATAGCAAGAAACATGAAGTACATTCTTCTGTTAAACCTTAGGTTACATTCATAGAATATACAAATATATAGTGCACGTTTACACTTGGTCCAAATTAAAAATCATACCTGCTCTTCTCCACTTTGATTCAGTACTGACATCCTAGCCCCGAGAGCCAATTATTGAGTATCCCGCTGCAAACACAAGCAACTGTCAGCCAAATGTGACCTATAAAGACAAAACAATTTTCATTTCTGAAAAAATTCAAAATAAATGTGTAGTAATCAGTCTCCAGGTAATATATTTTAATTTGTCGGTTACACTCTCCAAATATATATACATATATGTATATACATTACATTTTCTAAATACTGCCCAGTTACAAATAGGTAGATTTTTCTAAAGTTTATTTGTCCCAGGAAAATTCTTTCTAATAACACAGTCATATTAAAAAAGTATTTACCCCAATCAGAATTGCATTTACATATGAAACTTTCATAAAGCAAAAATCATATTTTGCAACATATGAGGTGACACTATGTTAATAACAGTTTAAAATTAATACACACTGTAGAAATTACATTGGTGTGTACTATAAATAATAATTTTTAAATACAGGCAAAAATAAATAATTTGCTTATATTAAGTTTTGTAGTGCATGTGAAACTTATTGAATTATTTGGTGAAGTGAGTAGTTTAATAACATGTACCTAACACTTCATAACAGGACCTAATAGAGAGAATTTGTTAACTGTATTCTGAATTGTAATCTTAAGACATGCCCATGAAATGTAATAAAAACTAGAATTAACATAAAACAGACACACTGCAATTTAAAACTAGTTTTTATAATAAAATGTTTCTTGTAATGAAATAAACATTAGGCAATATTGAGTAAAGCTTTTTTTATTTATCTGAAGTTTATTGTTGGTAACAAGGGGCAGATTTAATGCCAAGTGGCATTTCCTACCGGTCAACCCAGGTGATGATAAGTTGGGGTGGGCACATAATCATCTTAGTTTAGCAAATATAAATCCATATAAATAATATGTATACATATATTGTAGACTGCCTCATATAATATGTAAACTGCCGCGTTGGTTGAGTGGTTGCAAGCGCGACTGCCGATCGGGAGGTGCTGGTTTCAAATCCAGGGTCGGGTACTATTGGATTTTTCTAGTTTAGGATTTCTAGTAGTGACTCGCAGTCTGGATGTTTGCCCGGTATATGGCAATAGGCTCACCACCTATTCCATTGTGGGACTTAAATGTAACTGATGAAACATGGGGGTGTACTACACTCCTCTGCCTACCGCTTCAGGGATTACAGGCATGATGTTACATTACACAAATATTTCTTAATATGTAATATATACATACATAATTATTATAATAGCTTTCTTGTGTTTTTTTACTATTCCTTTTTTGCCCTCAACAATGAATTAATAAAGCACCAGATGATTCTAATAACAATTTTGTATTCATATATGATTATTTAAGAGTAGAATCATATTTATTGTATTGTATGTCTTAAGGACACTCAAGTATATATTGAATAGGATAATGAATTGCTAAAAGACATTTGGACACATTAACAAATAATATC
>DWMO01000235.1:0-10542 GCA_018245175.1 Elbella theseus
CTTCAGCAATGAGGCTATCAAGCAAGCTCAAAGCACCCACCTTATCCCTAAAGATGCCGTCATCCAGAAGGTAAGCCTTTCTCAGATGTTGTCGAGAATAACAATTTATCAGAAGACAGTATGCAAATGGTGATAAATGTAGTAGAATTTCTAAAAGTCCAGAAAGTCGAATGAAATGTAAAATTTGAATATTGTATCGTTTATTCCGTGATTTATTTTTAATTTATTATTCGTGGTTTTTACTATTCTGAATACTATTGTAATAATAATATATGTAGATGATATCTACCACCCACGTGCGTGGGGCCATCTTTAGGCTAATAAAATACCAATAATCTCTCGCTGTGGAGCGACGAGTTTTATTTAAGGTGGCATTTCTCATTTACATGTGAAATTTCTTGAACCGTCGTCATCGGTGCTCGCTAATGTAATTTATGTTAAATGTTTCCACATTGATTTTCACCGGTTACGTTGATGCAAATTGTATTCATTTAAATCATGACCAGGAGAAAGGCGCGGGTACCCTTGGCTACTAAATGAAGGAAATCATTTAAAACATTTCAACGTCAATATTATCGTCTAAGTATATAGTTACTTAAATTGTTATAATTTTTAGTTTAATATTACTATCTAAGCTACTAAGATTAAATAATATTTTTTGTGTAAAAGGCACAAAGGCTAATGAATTAAGTCATCCAAGTAGAAAAGTACCTCGGATCAGATTTAATTCCAGATATTGTATCTGCCATGTTGAAACGAGCTACCCAATTCAATCCTGTTTATTTTTATTTTATGTATATTTATAATTGATAAAGAGGGGCGCTTAATACTTCAAATTGCATATATACTATTATTAACGATTTTTTATTATTTTATAAGAATTTTACATTTTAAAACTAAGCAGAACGATTAGTTGTGATTTAAGGTAGTGCCGTAGGGCCGCCTGCAAGATCTCTGTTAAGTGACTGGCATATCGCCTCATGGTAAAATGTACGTGAACGCTGTTTACAACTTCATAACTACATGTAATTGAGCTAAGTGTATGTTGACAAATGCTATAATAGGTTAGAGAATGGTATGAGGTTTTTCAAAGAAAAAATATTGTGTATCACTGGGTTTTGAACTCAATTTAATTCCGTGGATGTCATGACTTAAGCTTATGGGGCCAGCCAGTACGATCACACATGAGCGCGCAACACAAAGATGACTATCGTGCTTGGATTTAGATTGTTACTTCATATAAAACTGTGGATTTTGAAATCGCGCGGTCGAAAGTGGAAACTTTCAAAAGATGCAAACTGTACAGATTAATGTTCGCCTTGCGACGTGTTCACCTCGGCGCCACATTCGGATCGATACTTTTTTTTTGACATTTCGTAACTCTCTAATATGTATTTTTAAGCAATATCTCCGCAGTATGTTAATTTAATTATCGTATAATATCTCTGAAGCGGGACCTGACGGCGCGTGTTTGTTACCTTGGAGTTTGAGAAATAAGAAAATATCATTCCAATCCTTTAGTCTTTTGAGTTTTTTATATTCCCACTTTCGTGACTCGCGGTATAATAGATGAAGACATTTGGTGATAGTTATAAAAACTTATGCGGAATCATTTCGTCCACAGGTTCAAGAGGGCGTAGAGCTGGCGGCGTACGAGTCGATCCCCGGCAACCAAAGGATCAACCTGTTCGAGATCCTCGGAGACCAGCTCCCGTCGGAAGTGATCAACAATCTACAGTCGCAGATCGACCACGTCGGACACAACTAGACTAATTAGCTTCAAGACGATTTATTAGTTAGGAATCAGTAACAAGTTCGGTTGATACTAAATGTGGTGACTACGCTTTACAAATGAATTGTCAAAGAATTATACTATAAACGCTGGATATTTTAATACGCTTCCGTAGAAACTAATACAGACAATAACAATAACAGAGAAAAAAATATTTGAAGAAAAGAAATTTGGATAGAGAACTCGAAAGAAAATTGTGATCCGTATATACGAAAAGGAAATCAAACTATGAGAGCAGCTGAGCAAAGTTAACTATAGCCGTTACTGATCTGCGATGGGCAGCCGCCCGACTGTTGAGTAATACTTAATTTATTGGTGTCGCAAGTACAAGGCAGTGAATGTGATATTGTAACGTCTCTTTTATATGTTTGTACATAAATTTTATTATAAAAAATAAAATGGTCGATGCGTCCAACACACTCGTTTCTTTTATGTAACCATATTGAACAGGCGGCGGTGCTGAGTTTTATTTTGCAGGTTCTTTATTCATGAATACACATATCCTTTGATTGTTCCAATGTCTTCACCGGGTTCATTCTTGTCAAACGTGATATCGTGAATCGGGGAGAAATGGTTCTGAAAGGTAATGAGAATGGTAAAACTTTATTCATACATGTTGATAACATGGAAATAACTTTGGACAATTAAAAATCAGCCACAATCGTATTAATTTATCAGTTGTATTGTAAGTTTGACTTGCACTTAGTGTTTTGTTAAACTTTTGCTTTTGTTTATCTCTTTTCTTATTATTTATGGCGTTTGTTATAATTTCTTGCTTTCACTAAGGTTTCATTGATTGCGATTTCGTCCAGTATTGTTCCATGAAGGATATACGGTTATATGTTATTGGACTTTATTATGTTTAGTGGACAAAGACCACTTCACGACCACACAGAGGCAATATCATTAAGGTTATATTTTATACTTTTGGCTTTCTTGACACTCGTATCGTATTTAAATACATGCACTTTAAAATATACATTGACGATCTCAGCGTAGTATTCTGTTCCGGGGTTTAAATGTTTTTCATATATTCAAATGAAGACGCCAAAAAGTCGAGTGAAGCTGGCTCCTGGCAGGTGATGCCGATCTGATAGGGTTCTGGAAGTACGCTCGCTTTTGCATTTGGATGCAGACGAATATCGCTTCTTTGAGAGACGCTATAATTGCGCTCTCCGGCCGCGCGGAATATTTATGAACACTTTCGGAGTTTCTTTGAATGTTGGTCTGGCTAAGAGTGACCCGGGCTTCTTTGCCGAGTTTGCTCGTAACTTTCATTTATTTTAGTGTTAAAAAAAGCTCACCGTAATATTACAGATGGTCTAATTGGTTTATCTGCTAAGTTACAATCAGTATTTTAAATAATTGATAATTCTTATCCTAACAAAATGTAACTCAATGGTTCAGAAAACATGATTTATTTAATTAGTCAAATTAAAATACTCTAGCGACACAACTACTCCTATTATAAAATGTCTAATATACGAATAAAACAATAATATTGGAATTAATGTCAAATTGCGTACATGTTAAAGGTGTTAAACCAATTACGTAACAAACAAAATGTATAATAATTTAATCAATCACATTATTAACGAGCCTTGGATAAATAATACGGAAGTATTAATATTATATTTTGAGGGAGGCCTATGTCCAGCAGTGGACTAAGATAGGCTGATGATGATGATGATGATTAATATTATAGTGTTTTAACAATGACACAAAGCGTCGTATTCTCGAACACGGCTAACGTGGCCCATTATATTTAATGCGCTGGTGTTTGTTCCGCTCACATCGACAAGCTTACAAGTCTTAAAATATGTATATTAAGCTTATAAATACAATGCATAATATATAAATATTCAATTAAAGTATACATAAGTATTAATAATTATGTTGCGTGAATGAGAATTTATATACAATTTTATATTTGAAGCTTGTAGCCGTGCATTATGTACAAAGGTATCAACTATCAACATTGGGTCTGCCCTGCCTTGTCTGCAAGGCACTAGTTTTAAAAGTTTGTGGATCCTAATTTGAGTAACAGGTGAATGAATACTAGGATATAATGTTTCTTTAATATACGTATAGACAGAAAGCATGAAGAGGAGTATGAAATTTGCACGTTTACAGTTTCTATAGAGAAGGAGTGCAGAATGCTAATATTTTTTTAAAAAATTGCATAAAAAATACATTAAATAAATAAAAAAAACATTACACACACTACCATGCACTTGACACATACGCGCATATACTCTTTTGTTTTATGTTAAAGTCTGTGGTCGTATTGAGAATAGATTAACATTGTTTGTCTCGCTAAAATGTATGTGTAATATGTATTACAAATACATACCTTGAATTGAAATAAATAAACCATTTATTATTTACGTTCCCATTGTCAATGTCAGACACGAGATGGATTGTTGTCAATAAGTAGCACAGAGGAAAGAATTATATAAAAGCGTAGTCTTTGACATTAGAACCTAGACAACGCGCAAACTGAATTTTTTTATGATTTACGATCGAATTTCGATTGCCACTGGACCACTAGAAATAATAAATAATGACTGAACGATGTATTGGAATACCCACCTGCGTGAGAGATGAATTTGTCATTTAAGGGCAGGTATCCAGTTACCGGCCGGGCTCACTGCCGTCACAAACATTTTCATTTTTACATTGTTGTAGGTATGATGATTCTTGTAAGTGCATTCCTAAAGGAACTGGGGGAGTCCAGCAATTCTTTTAGGGATTGCTGCTATGTCCAGCAAATCCTAAAGGAATTGCTGAACATAGCTGCAGTGGACTGAGACGGGCTGATGCTGATGATGTTGATTCCTAAAGTGAATAGCAAATTCTCTTACTTCTTCCTAGGAAACCGGTCAGTTTTCTTAATCCTTCTTTAACTTACATCTAATACTTAGGTAAATATATCTTCTAAAACATAAATTTGGTATGGTAGGAGGAGGTGTACATGTATCTATATGTTTACTGGTTTCTTTTAATAATGAACCCATCACTATTTTGTGGCGTCATGTTACAGCAGATTTTTGGCGCATTTTTACATTACATGCACGTAGCACATAATGTAATCATCTCCGAGTGGTTACATCATAAAAGAAATTCCATAGCGAGCTATTAAAATGCCAGTCACAATGATACGCTTCCACTGGCTTAGAACTTTCATTGTAGCACATTTTAATTTCTCATAACTATTAAGACATCGAGGGCTCGTCGCTGAGGCGTGGTTTGCTCACACTCGCGTGCTCCAGCCGGGTATCCGTTACACAACGACGGCCCACAATGACGATGTAACCTTGAAAGTGGGCTTTAATGATGTGTGCATACTAATGATAATGACACTTGGGTCGGCTGTCGTAATTATATTTGACGCGAGCTATCCGCTCGCGGTGTCGACACTGTTTTTACCGGCTGGCATTGCTTAGTTTCCCGTGTCGCATCCATAATTTCAAAAAGCCATCCTTATAAATAAATGGAACTTTGCCAATATTGTTTATATTGACTGCCTCGTTGGTTGAGTGGTTGCAAGCGTGACTGCCGATCTGGAGGTCCTGAGTTCAAATCCCTGATTGGGTACTGTTGGATTTTACTAATTTAGAATTTCTAGTAGCGACTCGGAGTATGACTCTGTGCTCGGTGTCTGGCAATAGGCTCACCAGCGATTACATGGGACGTAAACTTAACTGGTGAAACATGGGGGTGTAAATCAATCTTCTGTCTACCCCTTCGGAGATTACAGGCGTGATGTTAAGAAGTTACCTATCCTATTTTATGTGTATCAGAAATTATTGGAAGCATTTTAGCACACCATAATCTTGCATGAGAATTTAATATTTCTACACAATTATAGGTACTTCTAAGAAAGAAAAGTGAAAAATACTGTATTCATTTCTATATTCCATGGAAATTTGAACGCTGAAACGAGGATTTTAAGTAAACGTAAATAATGGTTTATCCATGTCCTATTTTCGGATTTATACAGATAATTACATTCAACGATTGTAAACAAGCGTCGTATGAACGAAGTTTTAAAAGAGGAGTGTTGATGAGAGCCTCGTGACCAGTAACAGAGTCAAGCATTATGAAAGGCAATATGTCACTATGTAATATGCTGTATGTATCAGTTGCTATACAATTCGGACTCCAATTAAAATGTCCTTTAGCACCATAGGACACGAATTCAAATTAGAGATTACCGTGAGTCTGCCCTGTGGCCATAAAACATACTTTCATTCTCGAGTGGATAATCTAATTCGTGGTCGTTGAGTTCGGCCGCTGTGTATGCGGCGCCGCGCGCGTTACGAGACGGTTGCGCCACCCGGCGACGCTCGAATAAGAATCAATTTATAGCCTAAAGGAGAAAGTACGATTTTAGGCTTTGGCAAAAGTCTCTACATGGCTCTCGAGGAAGAAGTAGTTCTTTTGAATAGTACCAACATATAAACGGAATGTAACGATTTGATAGTTATTGGTCGCCTTTTTCGATATCGAAAGGAAAGGGATGGATAGCGAAAGAGATTGAATTTAAATACGTCAAGATCGAGAGGAAATCAATATAGCTGCGATAACTTAAACTGGTCACGTATTTTAACCACATGCTAAGATAGTAGACTCACAATAAAAGAAATACAGCGAAGTAAGGTGAGGTAAAGTCTTGTGAGAGCGGATGTGATTGTGTGTGGGTTACAGTGGTTACTCAGCATTATGGATCAATGTGTCTGATGGCTGTTCCTCCGCGGTAACAGTTTACGCTCAAGAGTGACGTGAGGAATGTAGACTTAGTAATAGAGTTAGATTTTCTTGAGCACCATAAATAGCTCGAAAACTGTGATTTGAGAAAGCGCTTAATTTTATTACGGTATAAATGCATCATTAAAATTGTTCCAGTATCAAAATTAAATAAAAATCGGGATAAACAGTCCTGGACGAGCGATGTCGTGTGCTAAAAAGGTGCCATTATAACACTACTATATTCTTATATATTTACGGTGTGCCAAACATGCGGCCCGTGTATATTATGATCTAATTATTATGATAGTTGAAGTAATTTATTATTTTCAATCTTTGTTATATCCCATCGAAATCGAGTCTAGCGAACACTGCAGTCCCATTATAATATTCTGCTGGTACCTGAGCGACAAGTGGGGTTTTACCTTTAAAAACTAGATCGCCTTTACATGAATATTCCTAACTTAAGTTTCCAAACAATGTTGACACACAATGAGATGCAATTAACTTCTTGTTACAAAAGCTCTAGAATTATATGAATATGTTAACATTTTCTAGTCTTCCGCAATCCGTTACATAATGAAACAATAAAAGATCATCTTGCAAGACGAAAAAAGTTACTTCAGTTATCATTAATAACAGCGAGTACGATGTACATAATAAATACATCGATTGTGACATTTTATTCAAATGACAGCTGTTTTCCGTGCAACGCCATCTATTGAAGTAGAAGAAAACTAATTCAAACGGTGTCTTAACACTGTTGTATAATCATAGAGATGAACTTTGGCTATGCTTTTTAGTTTCTTAAGTTAAAATGTAGATGGCGATAGTAGTAATTTTATATATCTTGAGAACTTTTTTTAAATATAAAAACCCGTATTAAAATTTAACGAAAAATTATGGACATGATTTTAGCATTTAGAATGAGTATTTTTATAATATTTACTTCTAAGTCATTTGAGGATGTACCTATAAGCATAGTTTAAGCATTTTACATAGTGAAAATTGGGTATTCTAGATTTCACAGGTTTTAAAATCCCACGATAGTTTGTTACCTGTGTTCAGGATAAAATCCGATAAATAAAAATTGATGTGCTCTTTTACATATTACGTACATAAAATATCATAAAAACATAATATGACTGTAAAATTCAAATTGTGTATGAAACCACAGAAATGTTTTTACATTTTTTTTATGGGCCTACTCAATAGTTTTTTATTTCTGGCGCTAAATTTTCAATTCTTGTCTAGAAGCCAAAATAGTCTCCAGTAAACATGGTTATGTAGGTATGCGCTAAATTATTCAGATGTTGTTCTACGTCTGCGTAGTTTTAGAATCGTATGTAATTTAACAATGAACAGTAATCTACTGTTTTGATGCGAAGACTATCTTCAATTAGCCTGTAAGGGTAACTTATATGAAGTTTCCGCAGAACCCTGAAGGAGGGTTACTGGGAGAATATCTGTGGCTTGTCCAGCACACACTTCTGCCGCGATAATTGCCGGCCAGTTAGAACTGTCGAGAACGCAGATCGCGCTGAGAACGGGAAAAAACACAGCAAGACTGTTTCGCACACACGCCAGCAGAAGTCAGGGTGAGGGTCCGAGCATGGTCAAACATAAATTTGCGCATACTGATGTGTTAGGTATAATTAAAATTTATGTTGGACACAGGTATTTCCGAATACTTCTGACGAGAAATACGAGGAAAACTGCCAAAGTTTTTGTTAAAGAAGAATTTGTTATTTTTTGTATTTGGCAAAAAATCCAAATACTACAAATCAGTAGCAAACCTACAAATTTATTTTACAGTTTATAGTTTCTATTCATAGTTAAATTAACAGTTTTAATTCGAACCCGACGTTTGCCTATTGCCTATGGCGTCTATTATGCCTATGGTGCCTATTTTTATTTTATTATATTATATCTTAAGTCTACTGAGGTTTTTTATTTATTCATTTACATTTCGACCGCTTGCTATGATACATCATTTTAATGAAAGAGATAAACATCGAGTTTAACCAAGAGATCAATTTTGATTGTTTTAGTGTGTCGTGAATAATAGTATTATTAGAATTCTTATAAAGCGTCACAAAAATATTATTCCGTTATAAAGCTTTTTTCTTTACAATTACTGAGATATTCTGTGCCGCTCTCTTCGTAATAAGTCTCTTCTATGGCCTGATATTTTGTTGATATTCAGAAATAGCTCTTTATTAAATATGTAGTTTTAAATATAATAAATTTACTATCAAATAATTTCATTTCGATTAACAACACGTCGGAGTTTTATTAACTAACCAGTGCTAAAAATCATCTTGCGTAGACATCTGCCAGTAAAACTGCGAAGAGACATGGATTATTTGCCAATCAATAATGATTCACTGACAAGAAAGGTGCTCTGCAAACACGTCTATTAGCATGTTACAATGTAAAGCGCGAGAGTGTGGAGCGGCCGCCGGGCCGCGGCGGACACCGGCGGTGTCTCTGACATCTACTCTCATTCCAGCGCGGCGGTACGTGAGACTCAATTAAACAATGCTTTTTGTGCTAATTAGGGCCGCCATTAAGGCAGGACACACACGCCGCCCGGCGGCCCGTTAGATTCCACGACGCCACGCATCCGTTCTGACCTATGATTATATAATAAACTGCTCGATGGTCGTGTCGGTGTATGGTCATCGTTAAATATATGTATTAATCAATATATTTTATCACCTTTATGAGTTGCATAAGGCAGATCTTATGCTTCTAAGTAAAGGAAGCCACATAACCCTAGGTACTACTATGAAGATTGCAAAAAGTACATGTATTTAAATGTATCCATCTAGTGCTGTGAGTTATGTTGATTGTATTCACTTATCATCATCATTAGCCCGTCTAAGTCCACTGCTGGACACAGGCCACTCCTGAGCGGTTATTGCCCGTAATCGTCACGCTGGGTATGCGGATTGGGAATCGCAGAGCACGGTTTTTCGTACCGACTACGTTGCTGCCCGTAGACGGCCAAGACATTTAGCCGTGCCTAGGTAGACTGCGTCATACCGCGAAATGCTAGTGCCGCGGGTAGCCTCTTAACCTGGTACTCCAGCATGGATTCGGGGAAGGATTCTTCATTCGCCCCGGAAGTTTCAGAGCATAATCTTCATCAGTGTGGATCAACAAATTTGACATGGTTACATTACATATGCATGCTAGTTTTTTAACTCCTGATCCTTTAACCAATGGCTGAAATCACGAAGCTGTTACAGTTGTTATATTCACGGACCTCAAGCCACCGCACCATCAGTGATT
This sequence comes from Elbella theseus, assembly GCA_018245175.1. Classification (NCBI taxonomy): domain Eukaryota; kingdom Metazoa; phylum Arthropoda; class Insecta; order Lepidoptera; family Hesperiidae; genus Elbella; species Elbella theseus. The sequence continues at coordinate 9,839 of DWMO01000235.1, forward strand.
TTGTGTTTCGAAATTCGAATTTAGAGGATTTAGTCTCGTTCAATAACTTCTATTTTATTCCTGCGTGTATATATCGACGGTGGAATGAAAAAAGTTACCAAGCGCCATATTGCTAATTTTACAACAGAGCCGTTTAAAGATTCAATTTTTCTAAAAAAAATCGTAGAAAATCGGCTATTAGAGGTATTTGAAAAAATCCAACAGATTTTTAAATTATTTTATTGCCTTTATAAATTGGTTTTATTAAAAAAATATATTTCTGTATATTTAGCAAAGAAGTGGCGTTTGGTTACAATTTACCTGAAATTAGAAGCAGGTAAAAGTTACCAACCGACAAACATATTTTATCTTTCAAGCTGGTAAAGATGTCTAAATGTTTTTTTATCTTCAATAGGTTCGAAGCAAAAAGGGACAAGCAGAGAATTATTTTTTTAATTAAACAAGTAAAAATGTCTAACTTTCATAAAATTGTATTATTATAACAAGCGAAGTTTACTATACAACAAATCACATTATGTTAGTGTAAGTAATAATTTTCCTACCAACAAATAAATTTGACCTAGAACGTATTTAAAGTTTTTAGATTCGCTAAGTAAATTTGTAACAAGAGTATAATCAGCCCCTGTGCCTAGCGTTTGTGGACTATGAGAAGGCCTTTGACTCTATTGAAATCTGGTCTGTTCTGGAGTCCTTGCAACGGTGCC
>DWMO01000236.1:0-10541 GCA_018245175.1 Elbella theseus
CTACGTATATTCCGTTCCGTGAATGAATAATGATAGTGAACCCTTATTCCAGCAGTGGAATAGTAATGGGGTGAAAAAAAAAAAAAATGATAGTGAATACTTAAAGGAACATACACTTATTAAAGACCACATCAACAACAAAATCAGGGAAATAACAACAAACATGACAACACTATGGCTTTTGTTTTGCTCAAATTTGAAATGTAAATTTTATACGCTTATTAAGATCATTAAATAAAATTCCATTTAATTTTCCACTTATTTGTGACAAATAACACATAATTCTTTACGCTTTATATCTAAATGGAAATTATGTTTAAAAATCATACGAATATAATCTATATATTACAAAACAACTTATTTTTTGTTCCACTGCCGGCGAGTGACGCGCAAGGCATTTATTAAAATTAGCGTTGTAAAATAATAATATCTTATTAAATTTATTTCTAATGACTAGGTATTATATACGATAAATAAAAAGTTTAATAGGTATTATTTGTGTATTACAAATGGATGGTTTATTTGGATATTAGTCATAATTCAATAGTTGAATAAATAGTACTTTGTAAATAGATTTTTTTTGGCACAAAACTGCTGTTTTTTCTATTAGTTCATTAAATACATTCTTTGGTGGTTTTGACACAGTGAATATTAGAGGATATATTATCATAGGGATATTAAACAGATGTATGATAGGCTCAGACAGGTTGTGATTTATTTCGGCTGTACATAGTACTGTACAGTAATTACGTTACATCTATAATAATTTAAACTTACGTCTAATGTGACATATTATGTCAGTGTCATTTTAACTGGAAGTAGCGGCAAAACAATAACAGACGACTTATTCTATTGGTACGAGTACATCCTTAACGTAGTTCATAAACATTGTTTGCATATGATTATAATGACAAACATATGTTTTATTATTTCATCGATTTAATATTTCTGATATCATTTATATCAATATTATAACCATGTAATTATATTATTGGCGAATTATTTTGAACAAATGGACATACCACAAAAGAGTTTTCAGTTTAAACCAATAAGGTATCGTTGCTTATAGTTTAATCGTCGTGAATCTAACAAGTTGCTTATTATTCAGTTAGGTTTGTTACGCAGTGGTGTCACAACAATAATATTGTTATAGACGCAACGTGGAAAAAACATGTGTTCACAATTTGCGTTGATCGACCAGTTATGGTAATACATTTAACGTGATCCTGTTAAATGTATTTATTATACATATATGTGTATAAAGATTCCGTTGGCTTTATATACTTATGTATGTATGAACTATGAATGGATTTCTTGATATATTCAATTTACACAAAATAATGGATAGAAAAAATTTAAAAGTATGTTAAATGTCTTATAATGTTGAGCAATGTTTTTAACTCATCCTTTGTTTTGATTGCCATTGTGCCATTCAAAACTGAGACTTAGGGCGCGTTTCCACCAGGGATGAGCGAGGACGCCGTAGCGAGGAATGTGTTTGTTAAGAACCAATAGCATCGCTTCCCCTTCCCTATACTGAGCGAGACTAGGTAAAGGAAGGGCTCCTATTGGTTCTTAACAAACACATTCCTCGCTACGCATCCTCGCACATCCCTGATGGAAACGCACCCTAAGAGCACTATTTTAAGGGACAGCACATTAATTCATACGAACAGAAGTTATTTCATTATCAAGATAATTTTATGAAGATACACTTTGTATTTTACAATTTACAATATTTCATTTGGACATATAGATTAGGAGATAAGGTAAGATTTAAATAATTAAGCACTCGGCTCGACTCTGTATACGACGCGGTGCGGAATACACCACTAGTGAAAACCGTCTTATCAATTATAGTCGCATGAAGTAACGTAGTCTTATCAACACGAGCGAACCGAGTGCTCATGTTCACTGCAAATAGAACACCATTTCTAAAATACACACGTCTCTTATATACAGGTGTGTGACAAAACTTAATTGATCTATCTGACAGGAATAAAGAAAACGTCTATAATTGACGAAATTTCTTCAGTTTTTTTTATAACAAAACATTGGTGGAGTTTATTTATACTTAAACTTAACGATTTATCGTTTCTAAATAAGTCAAAATGCTATTTAGTAGCTAAATCTGTTTTAATTGGACTTAGAATTAGTTTTATGAAAAATGTGTGGAAATACTCGAATATCACCGTTTTTGAAACAGGTAAGTGCGATATGTAGGTATGTATTATTTCTGTGGGTCATGAGTGTAAATATAACCATTTTTTTTCTATCAACCAATATTAATGTTAGGAAATCTGAGAAATCTATCCAAGTACCTACAAATAGTTACACCACTGCATAGAGATATAGCAAATATCAAGATGCCGTTCTTTTAATCAATCGGATTAATTATTTACAAACCCATCAATATCAGTATCTGTAAACTTAAGTTGATTTTTAGAAACATTGATAGGAATGTTTAACAAAACGTCTATATCAAACGTGCCATAAACTTATTCATATACTTTTAGCAATAACGGGTCGTAAGGACAGTTCAACAACCATAATTAAAATGCCACATATGTAATTAAACTTTTGTATTATAATACATAGCGTTATAAGTTCGCCAGTACCACATAACTTCGAGAATATTATCACAAAGAATTCTGGTCTAGTATTTTTTAACGCCTAACTTTCAGTGCTTCGTGACCGCAGCGGTAGACTTGACCACGGTGGGGTATGGCGGTGCCTTAGGATACCCTGCGATCCTGTTGACCCAGCTGAGAGAGCCACTGTCGACTCTCAAGATAACTAGAGAGGAGGAGTCGTGGATTGGTGAGACTTTGTGACAAAAAAATACATAAATGACAAACTATTAATGTATTAATTAATAATAACCTTAATAATCAGACCGAACCTAATCGGCATTTTAACATACCCATCACGAAAATGTAAGGGGTGTAAGGGGTTCCAACCACCACCTCAGGAACCCAAGTCAACCTCATCTGCACGTAGTGCATCCTGCTATAATAGACGAAGCTCTGGCGACCGGCTGATTGCGGAATAGCGCAGCTTAAATAGGCACGGCTAAATGCCCTAGCTGCCGACGGGCAACAGCGCCGGCAGTGCGAAAAACTGTGCCCTGCGATCTCCAACCCGCATGCCCAGCGTGGAGATTACGGGCATAAACCCCCTTTTGAAGAGGCCTATGTTTAGTAGTGGACTGAGATAGGCTGATGATGATGATGACGATGACTCCAATTTTATTTATTTGTATAGATGTACGAGTACAGATGCAATTAAACCTATTATAAGACTTTAAATAGTCTCTTACAGATTGTTAAAAACGATATAACTATTAAAATTTAAAAATAACACTTTTTAATAGTCGACAAGACACATGCATATACTTATATACATATGCATACACGTAGATCTCAAGTTATCGCAAGCGGGTTGTATGATATGTTCCATAGCAATAAAGTTCTTGCTTTTATTTATAAATTCATTGCACGAATAAACCGCGCAATATGGCACGCCGATTCTGCACACACCACGTGTTTCAGGCGTTTTCGAGCTCAACTAGCGTGAATTATTTCAATGGAAAAATATCTGCACACTTTTTATTTAGAGAGCTTTCGCCTGACTATTTTGTGGTAGACATGTTTCTCTTATTTTAATATTATTGATCTGTCTGTATATACTATAACAAGTTTCTGTATATGAACGTAACGTATTATCTTCAAGCCGCAAAATATGTTATATTTGTGGACGAAAGTTACGTATTTTGTCGAAAATTAAAACGAGTAATAACCATTCCATTTCTTGTCAATTTAGCTCAAACCTAAAACCTTGTTCCATAAATAGTGTAACTTCATAAACATTGCTGTGAAATTTTTATTGACTTGCCGCAATTATTTTATTCAAAAAAGTTCAGAGACGTCACGTAAGACCGAGCTTGGGATTCTTATTTCCTTTGATCTTTTCTTTTAGCAAATATCTTGATGTTTCTTTGTGAATCACGTATATAAATAAATTATTAACAGAGAAAAGTAAAACGAAATACATATAGTATAAAAAACAACCTAATATATATAAGCAATACTACCTATTTTAATTTTGTTAGGATTTTTGTCTTTTTGTAATTAGTCGGTCACTATGTACAGATATTACTAGCATTGTATATCATTTAATGAATGAATTAGTGATGAATGTTAAAGATACCGTCAGGGTTGTAAAGACCGAGATACATATTTGGCCCTCGGTACTCACTGCCATGGTACCATGAGCAATCTAGCGTGAAGAAATAAAATTAATAATATTTATATTATATGAGAGTGTTAGAGTTATATTCAGATAATATATTATCTATTACAGAGTCGAGAAAGTTTATCATCGGATGGTGAAGGTGCCCGAGGTGATTGTTCTTCCGTCGGCTCGTCAGGGTCGGGATCAGAGGAGCAGCCGCCATGCGACATCGGACTGTTAGAGAGGCTTATCAGGACGCATCCAGTGTGGTTCTTGCCTGGTATCCAGAGAGCTGGTGCTTTCCATTTACTCCAAGGCAAGGAAGAGGGGGTACGTATTTTGAAAGAAAATATTATACAAATTTTAAGCTATTTTCTTTTTTTGCTATTAAGAATATAACGTTCAAAAGATATTTAAATTAAATACATGAAAATATGACTAATAAAGACTCCAGTTTAAAATGTAGTACTATCGATGAGAGCTACTATATGTACATCTATTTGTCTGTCTGTTTATTTGTTCCGGCTAATCTCTGGAACGGCTGGACTGATTTTAACGGGACTTCTACTAGCAGAATGCTGTTGTTATAAGGAGTAACTTAGACTACTTGAATTTTAGAAAAAGTTTTGACTCCCATGCGGACGAAGTCGCAGACATAGCTAGTATAAAATAAAGAAGCCTAATCATTTCACGAATATCTAGATAGCGTTATCCCATATCGTGAAAAATAATATATTCTCGCCAGACAAAGCAATCAATAAGGAAAATATATTAATATAAAGGAGTAAAGTAGCTTGATTCCTGAAATTATTTTAAAATTCTAATCGTGTTACTTTCAGAATTTCGTAGTTCGCCAATCAAGTCAGCCGGACACGATGGCGATAAGTGTTCGTCTGCCAGCGGACAAGGGTCCCTATATCGAACACTACCTCATACAAGCTTCGGGCGGTCGCATCGGTCTCGAGACCTCTCACAACCGCTTCGACAACATACCGGAGCTCATAGCCCATTATTCACAATGCTGGTAATTTATGAACATGTTTTATGAATGTTATAGAGTTTATCTAAAAGTTCCTCGATTTCCACATTATATACAAATAAGTTAAACATTAAAAAAACAGTGACAGCCTAAAGAATTCAGCCTCTCACTCCGCGAGTGCTGGTTGCAAACCCGTGGCGCGCACCTCTTTATAAAAGTGCGATTTAAATTTAAATATCACTTGCTAAACCTGCACAACTTAGAATTTATAAAAAATAAAAAAAAATATTTCTAAGGTGAGAGAAAGTCTACCACCCACATTTGGCCAACGTGATAGACTATGACCTTAACCCTCTCAATATGATAGGAGACCCATATTCCAACAGTGGAAACATAAATGGGTCGATTATTATTATTTTTAAGATAAAATTATTTAATCAAGAGTTCAATATTTATATACTCATGTTGGTTTTAGTGACGAGTTACCAGTGCAGCTGCAACTACCACGTGCTCTCCGTGAAGCGAAGAGTCGACATCAGCTTAGTTCTTTAACGTTACTGGGCCAAGAGTTCTGGGGATATCCCATGGCCAACCCCAAGAACAACCCACAAAATCTCCTCTCTCCATGTCAAGTGGCCAATGGAATTGTCCCTATGGCTGTGACGCCATCTGATACTGGATCTAGTCTCAGCAGTTTCAATACAAGTAAGCCGTCAATACCAGTATTAAAATAGAAAAACGATTTGACAACGACTTAATAAAATTGCTACAACTATTTCAGATTCAGCAGCGAATAATCGCGAACAGGTCTTAAGCCCAGAAAATGAACAGAATGTAGTACTGAAAATGTCGCCAGTAGACACATCAGGTTCCCCACCGAATCAGAATCAGAACCTCAGTACATTCAAGGGCAAAACTGCACCTTCTCCTCCAGCGAAACCAAGTAGTTCATTCGTCAGGGCACCTCGCCCTACCCCACCAAATACTTTAAATCTTATGTCTAGCACAGTAAGTTTTATAGACTGACTTATTTTAAACACTAAGGCTTTTCGGTGTCGTTTTCTTCTAATTCAATATTAATCATTGCTTCACCTGTTTACAGGCACACATAACACAGCCTCATACATTTCCTTCAACCAACACGCAACATTCTCCCACCCCTATTTGTAATGTCAAAACCACTCCACCACCTCCACCTCCACGATGGGCCAAGCCACCTATATCAAAAATATCCCTGTCACCCAAAACAGAGGCTCTAGCTTTCAGCCCCATTAACAAGGCTTCACATACTGGAAACATAACGGTCACGACTACAGTCACATTCAGTGTGAATAACACGCAAGTTCAAAACCATCAAATAAACGAGAGCATTCACAGTGACCGGTTGCAACTAACGCTTGCGTCTAATACAATGAATAATAACAGCTCAGATACTGTGTTCAATATGATGAACGCGTCCAAAAGTTTTACAGAATCTAATGGAGAAATGCAGGTAAGAAAGCCATTGTAAAAATATCGTACTATGGGCTTATTACCGATGCATTCATATGCATGGCGTTCACAGCATGTATTGGTGTGCTAATCAAATACGTAATTAGCTAATAGCTTGATTATTGCATAATCTTACTAAATTAATGTATTGTTATGTATAAAGAGGTGTTTATTGACACGTTGTTCCTGTTTTTGTATAGACTATGATGCATCGTCTGTCACCTGAAGGAGAATGTATTAATGCAATGGCAACTAGTTTACACGGCAGTTTTAAAAGGCAAACTGTCGAGCAACATACCACCGACGTTGGATCTCCAATAGAATCCCAATCGCAGACAAACACATCAGAATCTATTGATCCTATAGTTAACACATATACTAAGTCTAGTAACGGTACTGCTCCGAATCAACTGGTGTCGCCAAACGGAACAAATTCTGTTACCAGTGGAATATTTTCACCGACAAGTCAAATCAATTCCCCAGTATCAAATGACACAATTTCATCCAAAAGTGGTGTTTTCTCTCCCATAAGCCAAGCTAATAAAAGTGAAGTTTTCTCGCCGTTGTCCAGAAGTTCCCCTTTGTCGAACAAAAATGTGTTTTCTCCAACTTCCAATCAATCTATTTTATCTCCTGTAAGTAAGGATCGAGACAAAGTTATGTCCCCAACTACGAATACGACGAGTACTACACCATCTGGTAGATCAAGGAGGAGTAAACACTCCCTACGAAAGGAGTCCAGACATTATCAGGTAGGGGTTGAACTATAAGGTTGAACAAGTTTTTAATTGTGTTATAGAGAAGCAGAGCAAGCAGTAAAATGAATATAATAAATTATGAAATCTGTGTTATATATTTGTACTTATAAATATATAATAAGTAATAAATCAGCATGTGCATATAAAAATATAAGAAAATGTACCTTTTGTGTTGTTGGCTGTAAAATCATTACTAATCGCACGATATTCAATCATGTTGATATACAGAACATATTTATTTAATTATATAGTTTCTTTAAATGTATGATTTTTTTGAAAATATTAAATCCAATGTAACTCAATTTATTTCAGGAATCCGATATTCTTGAATCACCAGGTGTGTATTATAGAAGTTCGTTGATGGATAAAGTCAGTGACTATGAAGATATTTGGGGCCCAGAAAGTAATAACTGCTCGACGTTCAAGCCTGCCCTAAAATCTGAAAACGACAATAATATTAGCAACGGCCTTATGAAAAGCAAAAGACCTGATCTTTTACCTGATACATTGCGTAAGTCAACATAATTGCTTAGTAAATACTTCATTTTTATATTTCGTAATAAAAGTCTACATTTTTTTATGCCCTTTTAGCAAAACTCAACGCTGCCAAAAGTACTCAGTCAATTTTAGAGAAAGAAAATATGCACTTAATACAACAGAACTCATCAGAAAGTCTCAATGAAAAGAAAAACCTCTCCGATAGTTCTTTAAAGAAGAGCTTTAATAGCTCCAGTGAGCTTATAGCAACCACTAATAGCAAAGGAGACATTGTAGCAAAAAGGCCTGATAAACTCAACATAGTAATGAATATGAATAAGAAGTTAACCGAAGAAATAGAAGCTTCTTTCAAAAATAGAGAAAACCATAATAACACTGAGAGTATGGAAACTATAAAACTGGAGGACGACTGTATTAAGGACCTTAATGGAGATGACTCCGAAAAAGATAACGCTGGTAGTCCCTTTTATGCTGATCCTATAGATGCATTGAAAGAAGTAAGTATATTAGAATTAACACGAATTAAACTTAAGCCTCATTCATGTATAGCAATGTTATTAATAAATGCTTTAATTTTATTCGTTTAATATTTAAATGTTATTTTTTTTGTATTAGGCTGCCTTGCCTCCAGTTCAAAGACGAAAACTCCTGAGAGTTGGAGTAAGTCTTTCTCAAAGATACTCCGAACCACCTAATCAAAATCATCCTTACTATCCTCTTCGGGATATGCACAGTATAGAAGAATTATCGCGTAAGTATATAAACATATTCTCCGTTTAATACCGATAGTTAGTGTCTAGTTTGATATAAAATAATCTCATTTAAAGTTTCGTGATTTTGTCACAGCGTGTTAATGTACAGATATTATTTTAAAAAATTTTAACATTACATATCTTTATACTGCGCATTTAGGCTTGTGATGAAATAAACCTCAAAATCTACCCAGTTAGTTGACTATTTATGAAATTATCATCTATTTTTCTAGTATAACAAATAATTAGAGCGTGTCATAAATCTACTGTCTTGACTGTATCTAATCTTGACTGCCTCTTTGGTCGAATGGTTGCAAGCGCGCCTGCCAATTGGGTGGTCCTGGGTTCAAATCCCGGGTGGAGTACTATGGGATTTTTCTAATTTAGAATTTCTAGTAGTGACTCGGAGTCTGAACCTGTGCTCGGTGTATGGCAATAGGCTCACCACCCATTCCATGGGACTTAATCGTAACTGGTGAAACGCGTGAGTGTACTACACTCGTCTGCCTACGCCTTCTGGGATTAGAGGCGTGATGTTACATTTTTACGTCATAAATGATATATATATATATAAATGATAAATATTCAATTTTTTCTCGATTTAACAATTATTCTATTTGAATTTATAGCATCATCACCCAACACATCAACGTCGGTGGACAACTTGGTAGCTCTAAGAAGCAAGCCGAAATCAAAACCTGTGGAACCGCCGCGCGTCTCCAAGGCAACAGGCAAGAACGACCAGACCTGGACCGTTGATTCCAGCTGGCAGTTCATAAGTCAGTGTTAATAATGAGACTACACGTCCCCACACGGCTTATTTTTTCTGTTTTCGTTTCACTACTTTGGGTTTAGACAAATTAGTCATTTTGAATTATAATGTTCGAATCTTTTGTACATGTTAATTCATTCTTCATTACAGCACTTCTCAATAAAGTTAATCTAGTAATTCTACTTCAACAAAATGTTGTGTCCATGTAATTCATCAATCGGGTACATCCGATCGATTCTTTGCTGACGTTGTTGGTTATCCTACTATTGCCAACAATTACCTTCCTGGCTCTTTTATCGAGTCTCACACATTTTCATTCTTTAATTATTAAATTTACTTCTTTGTTAATCGTTCATCATTTAATTGTTCAAGCCATTTTGATTCGTTTCTTCAACGATTTCAGTATTTTAAGAATCTTTTTGACACTCCATATTAACATTGGAATTAACGGTGGGGGCATGGTAGCACTTTTTTCATTTTATTTGCCAGTAGTTATCAACAATATTTTTATTTAACGTATTCAAGGAAATATAAAAAAATAATAATTCATTTGCAGACAAAAGTGAGGAATGTCCAAGTGGCGAAAATGGCATGTTTCCATCGTTGGCTGAACAGGAAAGCAGATTAAGTGGGGTAGATGATGGAGCCCAACAACTGACTGTACATCAAGTTGTGGCGCAGAGGTAAATAAATTCGTTATTTTTTATCTTCGGATTATATTTACATAAAATCATTTACTCACCACCGTGGGACATTACTTAAACGTAACTGGTGAAACGTGGAAGCTTATTACACTGCTCTGCCTACCCCTGCGAGGATTACAGGCGTGATGTTACGAAATCGTTTATTCCTGTAGTCTTCTTATTAATATTTCAATCAGACGCCAATTTAACTAAAGTAATTCCGCATTAACTGGATACGTGGCGGTCCTCCACGGTCCACATTCGTTTTGATAGCGGACGTGCAAAATCCGGAATGAGCTTCCTTCTGAGGTATTCCCGGGGCGCTATGATATGGGGTTCATCAAGAGAAGCTTAAAAAGCTCTCCTTCAAACAAG
>DWMO01000237.1:0-10539 GCA_018245175.1 Elbella theseus
GTACCTATATTAATTGTATCATATAAAAAGGTATATAAATTAAGCTCGGACCTAAGTCTTTAGGAAAGAAGGATAGACTATATTATTCATAAAAGGGATGGACTACAGGAAATAGAATTTTAGCATCATCTTTTTACTACATCTCAGAGAGATTCGATACAATAGTTGCGAGAATCTGTACTATTTTTACATTATTATTTTAGAAATAACTGTTATTCCCTAAGTGAAATGTAAATAACAGTTGAATTAATTATGAAAAACAAATCATAGACAGTTATAATCAACATTGAAAACCATATTTTAATGAGCATCTTAAGACTAAGTTTTCTCTAGAATACAAATTGATTTATTAAACTATTCTCACTGGCGCGCTCACCGAACTTAAGAAAATAAACGTACAATTGTTACGTAACAATAACATCCAAATTAATGTTACGGGTAACAATAACTATCAGTTGTTATGATAACAACTAGCGTAACCAGCGCCGGTCCGGTAACCAGTATCTCCGGGCGCACACCTTTCGAATGACCCGGTTAACGGTAACCGGGCCGCCTCACTAGACCGCCCGCACTTAGGCCGATCGAACACGTGCTACATTTCCTTTCAAAAACCCATAACAGTCGCATCTTTCTTTATATATATATGTAGTTATGAAGAAACACGCAAGCCTCAAGTATTAAATGTTAAATGAAGACTAGAGATAGATGTATTCAGTATAGAAACAGAATTATTAGAATATAACTTGTAATAATGATGAAAGAAAACTCGATGAAAGCTATACATACATGAAGGCTGCACACACATGAAGTTGCATATACATGAAGTTGCACACACATGAAGGTTACACACACACACACGTTCCAGTCCATGTGATGTTCTGTAAGGCGTACGAGTCGTCAATCCGGCACTCAGCGAGCGCGGCAAACTGTTTCCTTAACCCTTCTCATTCTGAGCGGAAACGTTTGTTCAACAGTGGAACGACAAGAGGGTTGATACCGATCAGAATTATATCTGGGTTGTTCTAGTTACGTACTGGGAACTAAATGCCTATTTTTCGCATTTTCAGCATATCTTTTTATTACTAAATTTAAAGTATGTTTGATTAAATCTAAAACTTATAGTGAATTAAAACATTAGATACCTAGTATTTTATACCATTAAATAAATCGAGTTACAGTGCCGATATAAAATATCATTGGTTTATTAAGCACAAAACAACAAGCGGTATCGAAAGGTTTTTCTACCTTTAAAATGCCTTCTTGAAAAGTAAGGTACATAAGTTATTAATCAACTTTCTTGGCGTTTGTTAATTGGGTCAAACTCGTCATCACTTCAGAATTCATCACGTGCTAATTTTCGCTATTTGCACGTGACTGATCACTTTTGTGGTTTTACGCGTCCTGGGGTTTATGTTTCGGCCTAGCTTGTATTCTAATGTAAAGGTGATCAGCATACCTTTGGATTTCCACAAATTACTTAGAACAACATTGATTCCACATCAACATGAGTTATGTTATGTTATAACATACAACATTTTACCATTTTTAACGTATGCCCGCCTTTGTATGTTGTGCACTTAGTGTTATCAAAGGTCAGATGTATACGACTAAGCGTAGAGACACGACGTCTGGCAGAGCAGCCGACTGGAGCAGCCAAATTACCAAACGAGCGCAGCTAAGTTTTTAGTCTGCGAGCGCAATACGCAGGCCGCTTTCCAAAGCTGCATTACCGTAACACAAGAGATGCGCATTCACATACATTACACATATGTATATATACATATATGTCATACCGTGAATTTGTCTCGATTGTAAGCAAGAATGCTCTGACTGCAAAACCTTAACGTGCCACTGAAGGCATATATCAAGCATGTCGAGATTCACTTTACTTATGAAGTAAATTCATCGGTCATTCAGCCCATACAATGGCTTACCATATAAAGAATTATTGCGTCATATTTAATTAAAGTAATAATACATTTAAACAGAGCATTCATGGCAATAGGCTCACCCCAGTTCGATGGTGATATGAATAACATTACTTGTGAAGCGTGGGAGTGACACGCCTTTCATGGTATTACAGGCGTGATATTATGGTGTGTAAGATTCATAGAGAATTTAAAAACCGAATTCGTTCTCTCGAACATTATTTAAGACCTAGAACATAATATGTATATTCGCCATTGCGAAAATACGGCGGATTCGTCAATGCTATCCTTGATGCGAATGTTTCAAACTCGCTTCAGTAACAATCTGATAATTATATAAACAAACAAGTTCCAAACGTAAACTAGTAACGGGCGTTAATTTGCGCAATTCAATTAGTTATGGCATATAAATTGACGTTTCTATATTTCCTGGAGCAAAATATTTGGTATAAAATAATTAGTTTCTTTCACAAAATACTATAATTAATACAAATAATATAATTTTACATATAATTATACATAATAAAATACATTCATATAAATAGCTATGTAAAAGAAATTGCTATATGATATACTTAAACAATTACTTTCTGTCGTGTACAAGATAGATACAAGCCTCATAAAATATATATTAAAAATTTTGTTTACTCGCTGTACGAGAATACACAAAAACTATTGACTCGATTGTAATAAAATTTAGCGAGTTATTATGATCGTTAAAATACGGTATACTTTTAAAGGCGAGATATTTTATGTTAAGAGAAACACGGGCGAACCCGCAGGTAACAACTAGGGTAGGCTAATTCCTCTAAGTCACACACTTTTTTTGTTGCAACTTGTCCCTAAGCAATAGCGTCTTGACTGTCAATGAAGAAACAAAATGATGCGGTAAAAACATTGAGAAAATTAACTTATGTACTTACAAATTGCTTTTTTCTCTAGCATGACATAAAAGCTACTCCAGAACGTTTTAAAGACCCGTTTGCTCCAACATCAAAGTGAAATCGAAATTCAAGATAATGAAGTATTAAATTACTATGACTTCTTATTAAGACAAGTAGGTGTTCGTATACAATCTGTTGCTAATATAATTTTCAATTAATTTTTATACAGTCGAATAATTTCAGATATTAACGTAACAGTTATAATGTCTGTGACATCGTGGCTTTGACTGGGACACGATTATTGTATATTACGAGCATAATACTCGACAATTGATTCAGTTCACTTACGAACATTGCTAGCACAAGGTACGAACAATTGTAAACAATGGGTGATACCGAAAGACTGCATGTTCATGACGTGAAAAGGCGCGACAAGAAACGAGCAATCAACGTTTATTCCTCGAACAATGCCCGTCTTAGACATTATCGCATAACTTCCAAGGCGCAGTCTCTGCAAAGGTACCTATAAATTCCTATTTGTGTGATAACAAAAGACAGTTTACGCGGCAGGTAGGAAAGAGTGGTCGCCGTCGGTGGAGCGGTGGCAGCTATAAAATATATATATTGACGTAGGAAAGAATACAAAAGGTAACGTTCTCACGGCAAATATACCTTCGCGACGAAGTTGATGCTCGAAGAGCGTGGAGCTAAAAAAAACCTCTTTGATCCCTCGCTTAAACGTTACCCTAATTTCGAAAGCATTAACGGAAAATTCACCGGACGGAATTCATAGAAGATTCGTATACACTTTTCATCAATGTATATTGAAGAGGAGTCCGAGTGGAGAGACCGCTTGACAAAACCGAACGATATATTTTCGAAGTTGCTCCTTGTAACTAGAGATGGCAGCAGCGGAGGCTAAGGGCGCGACCCGAAGTGCGTCGTCCCGCCCGAAACACAATCAATCAGCACGCACCCTCGGTATAATTAATTTACTATCGGAATTTAGACGCAGCTTGAGAAGTGGGAAGCCTTGCGCAAACTGTATGAGCGATGTCGCCATTCCTCATGCTTATGATACATTAATATCGACAGAGCCACACGCGCTTGCCGCTACTCGAGCTGTGTTAATTTCTGGACGCATGAATATAGGTACATTGTTACGCACATGTCAAACGTAACACAATTGTTACCTATTTATTAATCTCTAGTACAAATATACCACTAAACTAGTACTAAACTAGTACAAATATACCACTAAAGTAGTACAAATATACCAGAATTCCATATCTACATACAATTCATATTAAAAACACCTTCGTCACACATAGTGTTTTTGTACAATTATTAATTTGGATTTTCCCACATTATATTTTAAAGGTAAACGCAAAATGAATCGGTATTTACGTGCGATATACAAATACCCAAGTCATTTCCTACATCACATCCCGAACGATAAGAGCAGCGAAGTAAATGTATGACTAATTCAACTGTCGCATCTTCGAATTCAGCTATAAATAATATATAGTCGTTATCGCAACGTTTTTATCAAAATACAAAACATTGGCAATATTCAGTGTGACGAAGTAAACACATGTAACGATATAAACACATACGTGTGGTGTGTGAATTAAGATTAATCTGCTCCATATCGGTCGAATTGCCATAGTCAATAATAATAAAACAGCCATCAAAGTGACGACGTTAATGACGGTAAGTGACAAGACCGTACGCACTAGATGTAACACAATTTCTAATAACCGCTCGTTATTATTGTGCGTAGATTGCGGGCGCCACGCGCCGCTCGCCGCTTGCTTTCTACCTCGTCGTTCGCTATCGCACACCTACAACTGATCTTAGACGCGATATCGTATTGTAAACGCGCCCTGGACGAATTGTGAAACTATATATAATATATAATGCGGGTAAGTAGATTACGCACAGTTAGGCGCGTTCTATTCAAGCTATAATTCTTGTGTATTCAGACTTCGATCAAAAAGCATCTAAAAAAACCAAGCTACGGGGCCCAAAATAGATTTAAACGCTCGGCAAAAAGAAATAAATATCTCTAAATGTTAATGCTAAGCGAGACCTTATTTGCATTCAACGAAAGAGCGTAGGGAGAGTTGGGACTCCGGCCGGGTTTTAGGGCCCTCGACCGGCGATCAGCGCGGTCTCGGAATAATCAGGCGCGCCTCCCCTCGCCGCGGTCGTTCACACACAATCAACGCGACGAACGGCACGAGGGCTCTACCTACGCACGACGACTTCACACAAAGCATCCACCCGTACCCAACAACCCTCGCGCGACCGCTGCACTGCTCTATCAGCGCAAGCTTCACACAAAAAACGACCGTAACCCATCAACCGGAAGGTTCCTTTTCTAACGGGTAACGATCACGCAGGCGCTGCTCGCATTTCGATAACCGAAGGCTGCGGCAGCAAATCAAAGCCGAACGAAATATGAAGTATTAAAGCACAAATTTGACCGAGCCCGTTCCAGACGCAACGTGCATTCAACTGCGGAATATATGTGTATTGAAAATCACTCTTATGTCTTTCGCTCAGAATCGAATACGCTATGCAGATGGACGCAAACACCATGTGTTTACAGAGGGCACTAGTTATTGTAGATTAGAAATACCGTGCCGCCTAACTTTGGAGCACATGTTGTAAACTTTTGCCGAAGCGTCACTCGCACGCGGTCATGTGCTAACTTCAATACTGGAATAGGAAACGAAGTGTACCTCCTCAATAAATTCAATAATGACTTTCGCAACGAAACAAAACCGATTTAGTGATGACACTTTACATTTCTCGCAAGTTTTAATCAGGAACTCCTGTTTGGCTGTTGTAAAAAAGTGTGCTCGGAATATAGACAGCACAATTGGAAACCAGTATAATAATTGGTCATGTACAACTTATCCGCTAACGATGCGGTAGCGATTGGCCAATATTGAAATAACGGGTTCATTCATTTTTTGGTCAACTTTCTTTAAGGGTAACAGACAATCATTAAGAACAGTTAACAGAAATTCATCATTAAACTACAGAGCGTCTATTTAGAATCTCTGTAGAACCGCGAAATTTGTTGAAAAATTTCATAATACAGTTTACTTTATCTAAATAATGAAGTCAAATAAACAAAAAGTTTCAATATTCACAGAACATTGTTAAAATTCTGTTAAAATGAATTGATTGAAATTGAATATGAAAAATTTCAAAATCATACTGCAGTAATTATTATCATTGTTTTGAACTAAAACAAATGATGAAAAGTTATTTTTATAAGTGCTTCTAATTGAAAAAGATCTTAGCTATTAAAAAATTGCAATTTCTATTACCTAATTAATTTACAGAAATTTTGTAAATATAAAACATGACAAAAGTAATAATTAATTAGCGTAATTAAATTCTCTTTAAAATAATTAAGATTAAAACTACTAAATTATTTGGCAACTAATAGTAAACCATTCAAAGTAGACAAATGTATTGATAGTCTCAAGAATTACAAGTAAGGAAAGAGAATGTTTTCAGCCATACTACGAGCAATTGCTGATTATGCCTATGAATGAATGCAGCTGTATGCATTGTTATTTATACAATGGAGTCTTTACACATGCCATATATATCACAGATGTATAAATGAGAAATCATTTCAATCCGTATCATATTATTAACTATCATCTGAGTGCAAATTTTTACACTAATTGTATATTTTTGTAACTAATTAATAGTGAAGATAACATTTCAAAAAATAATATAAAAAGAGTCACGTATTGCAATGATGTTTATCTCTATATATAAACAAGATTCACAATAACATACAAAAACATAGTCATCTTTTACAATATTGAGATCGTTATTTTTAAAGTATTTAATACAGTCAATTATGTTGTATTACTGTATAATATTCAATAAATGAAAAAAGTATAACTACAGACTAAGATTTCACACAATTTTTCAGCTGAAATGGTACTCAATGAAATGCAATAAAAATGTAATGAAATCAATTGTCTCTCTTAATTATTTTAAATGAAGCTATTTTTATATATTATCATAATATCCATACTGTTGTTATACACAGTAACAATGAGGAGAGATCATATTAATTATAACACTTTAATTTTTAAGGAACCAAAGAGTAGTGTACATATTTTTTGTTGATAAATACTTCATGTATAAGTAATCAAGTTCAATATTGAATACAATTTATTTACAAGGATATTAATGGACTATTCTAAGCCATAATAATCATTAGTGGATGTAATTGAGAAATTGAATTAAAGTTTTTTTAATATGCTTTAAAACTAAAGCATTTTGTACTGTAAAATAGTTTTATGAAATATAATTTCTATTAATGAACTTTAAACTGTAATTTTGACAATTATTTTATAAATTTATCGACTCATTAATCCTACACACTAATTTTATGTTGCTTATTTTATGAATTTTAAATGTTGGGAAATGAAATTACTCTTTCTACATTTGAAAATACTCCAAAACACATTAATAGTATTCTAAAGTGACAAACACATATGCAAATAAATTATGTTATGCAAACTTACAAATATGCTAAGACTTAATATAAAATATAAATTTACTCTATTTACTGAACCTCAAATACCTATGTTTACCCAACCGATTCCACGTGAATGTTTGAACGTGCAATGTCAAGTTAGTGTAAAACTTTAGTGACACACGTTTTATAAAACTGCCGTTAAGTTTTGCTTTTTGCCAAATCAGTACTGTTATCCGTACCTTATAAATTTTCGATTACAAGGTACTCACCATACGACTCCGAAGGCACCATAGCCTATAGGGCGATCTGGCTGTACGTCCGTTGGGATGGCCGGCGTCTGGTAGTAGGGCGCCGCTGCCGCCAGGATGGCGCCCTGCGGCGCGCTCTGCGTACCGCCCTGCATCAGCGACATGGACACACTCATGGAGACGCGAGAGTGCCGCGCGGGGCCACTTACAGCCGCCATCCAACCGCTCCGCGGCCGCCGTCACCGCAGATTCATCACCCGCCGAACCTTCGGCCTCCACACCCTGCCGCGATCACCAGCCCTCGCCTCCCGGTGGACACGCGACGCTATCACCGGCTACCTCTTTATTATTCATGCTCGAACGACTATGCGGGAATCACTCAATGCACACCACACGAAACGGGATCCACCTGTCAATTTCACCAGTTATTCCGAATATGAACTGAATGTTTTTAGCAGTGAACGACGCCGCAGTTTACTTTAAACCCAGTTTCAAACTATTCCGGACAAAGGATGACACCGTGATAAATTAAATACAAGCGGCGTGCCGACGTCCACACCGTATGAGAATCGAGCGACACTGGCGATGGAAGGGAGAGGAAGTGGGGAGTGAGCAAGACAGAAAACAACAATGGCGACGACGCCATGAACAGCTGCTTCGCTGGAACTTAGCTTGCTTGCCTAAGTATTGTGCTAGGCAACGCGAGTTTTTTTTTGCTTTAATTTAGGACTCAAAAAAATAACCAAAGAAATGACACTATTTATACACAATTATTCATTTAAGTTCATGAATTTCATTTATTTATTGTCGACAAAAGATAATAATTTAGACAACTAGATAATATTATATTGTTATAGATAAATATAACAATTAAAACTAAGCAATACGATGTTGACAATTATTAACTTCCTACTTGTATTCAACTTTTTTATATTAAGTAACCGACAATTGATGTATTTATTAATTTATTTACAAACGTTGTATAATAAAACATATATGTAGGTACCTACCTATTATGGATTTCTTGTATTTTACTAGCCAAATACAATTTCATATCTAAACTGAACTACTAACCTAATAATTACATAAATTAAGTAAGGATACCTGAAGTGTTGACCATAAATAAATAATTAATATTTACGTGAGACTAAAAATTAAGTAGGTACTATTATTACTTAGGGAATAAAGTAAAATATTGTTTTCATAATTACCAAGTTATTTCATTTTCCTAATGTTTAAGTAACATGAATACTAGTACTTATCTTATTTAGAACCTCTACGTCTAAGGCATATAATTATTCATCCTATATCGGTTGCGGTAGTAGGTATCATCGGCACATCTAAGTAGGTATCTACATATTTTCTGCAAAGCACCAGTCTTAACATTACAGTATTCTGGATTTGAAATTACGGTAGACACATTCACGCAGACACGATCATTCTACAATCATCAAGACCAGAAACCCACCTTTGATTTATTTAAGTTAGTCTATTTGTTTCGGTGTTACCTACACGTCTTGGCTTGAACTAGTAGAAGAACTTATTTTTATGTCTTCACGTGCATATTAAAAGTGTTTCGGAATTTATTTCAAGTCATAATGTTACTTATAGTTTTCAAAGTAGTTTGTCAGAAATTTCCAAATCCCGCGTCGGTATGTGAAGAGAATGATGTATGGATTTAGATGTTTGGCTTTCCATGTTCTCTGGCTACCCCTTAAGGGACCTGGTTGGAAGCTGTGCTGCTAATAGAATACTATGAACTTAGACCGCTTAATTTTAAAACGGTTTGATAATTAGCTGAGTATATAAATTTATAAGCTGATTAACAGTAAGCTCCAAGATACTTTATCAACTTTGTTGTATAAATTGTATAAATAAATAATCTCAGATAACCTGTGGGAAGAATGAAATTGAGAACATCATTTGAAATAGGAAAAAATGGTAAAGTTACAGTTAGTTACCTTTACGTGTTACCTTTCAAGTAGCGTTGTACATTTTGTTTCCTTCATAAAATAGATCTTAATTTAAGAAGTTTTATAATCTTATTATTGTTTAATTCTTATTGTTCTGATCAAGTGGTCCTGGGTTCGATCTCTGGGTCAGGCAAAGTATTATTTTATTTTTCTGGCGTGAAATGGCTAATAGTAACTCAGTCTGGACTTGAGCCTTGTGTGTGTCAATAGTCTCACTCATCCATTGACGATTTACATGGGACGACTAACATAAATGGTGAAAGTGGAAATATTATAGTTTAAGGCCTACCCCATTGGGGAAATGGCATAATGTTATGTTTTTACCACGCTTATATTTTTTATTAAAACTAACAATAGGTTACTTGAAGAACACCCCAGTCCCCATTCAAAGTAAAATAATTATGTCAATACTCTTTTTGATTCGTCCAAAAATCACGTTAGTCCGGAACTAGATCTTTATTTTTTTTTCCGAGCCTTTTCATTATTCCACTGCTGGAACACGGAGATCCTCGTAGAATGAGTGGGTTAAAGCCATAATCTGCCACGCTGGCTAAATGTGGGTTGGCAGACTTCACATCTTAGAGAATTTTAATTCTTATATGTCCAAGTTTCCTCACAATGTTTTCATACACCGTTGTAGCACGTGACATTTAATATTAAAATGCATATTTGTAAAGAGATGCGCGCCATAGATTTGAACGCATCAGACCTGGGTGAGAGCCTGAATTCTAAACTACAGGGCTATCACTGTGATATCTTTATGTACAATTTAAGCGAAATCAATAAATGAAAACACACTGAGTGGCTGTCTTTTTGTGACCTTGCGAGCTTCATATTTTTACAAAGTAGGTATATGGACCAATCCAGTCTATCATCCCTTAACTCCACAATTGCACTTCTGAGACACTATTTATAAACGTTGACATATACTCTGGACACGCACACCAAAATAAATAAAGTCCCAACTTTGTTTTATGTTGTATT
>DWMO01000238.1:0-10517 GCA_018245175.1 Elbella theseus
CTTCCAATACTCTAAAAAACTAGTTTATTAAATAAGATATATAATAGTATGTCCTTAAATATAAAATATCGTATGGCCTGTGGAATAACATATTACCAAATTGATTAAAAATATTAGGTTTTTTACAAATTCAGAATAGGGTTATAATTAAAAAAGGTTCATCATCATCATCACCGGCCTATTTCAATCCACTGCTGGACATAGGCCTCCTCCAATGAGCGCCATCGCGCCCTGTCCTCGACTTGGCGCATCCAGAATTTTTGTACAAACGTAAGTAATTTTAATATTTTACAGTTGATTAGTTAGAGAAATCTAAACAAAACGAGAAAAGAATCATATAAACAGGTCGTTCAGGAAAAACTAAAATTATGATTTATTTAATAATAATGTGATTACCTTATTAAAAATATTTTGCGTATTCTATAAATTCATACTATATATGTTAAAATTTTAAATGTTTTATTTTTCTTTGTTAGAATTCCAGAGTACCTATCTAAAATAAAACAATTTGGCCATGGCGTTTGATAGATGTCGCTACAGTCGAACCCTGAATGCCTGAAAATATGCGCTCTCGGTATCACGGTAAGACCGAGCATGAACGAAAAAGGTACAAAGGCAACATAAACAAGAAACGAACAATATAAGATAAGAATTCGCTGCAACCTTTTGAATTCAATAATATAACGAAACATTATTTATATGAAATGAAAGAAGTCGAAAAACGCGTAGAAATAAAAAAAAATGTAATGCTAGTAAATTTCAATTAATATGCTAGACCAGAAATGTGGACAACAATTTAATAAATATGTCCATGGATTTTCACAAGATGATATTATAAAAAATTAATTATTCACACTTATTCACAAAGTATTTATAATTCTTTTAAAATCATAATAAAACGAAAAACTAAACGAAAACGAAGAACATTTTTGTTTTATTAAAAGTAAATGAGATATATCTCGCCTTATTGAAGTGTAATTGAAAATCTGAATAACACATAAATCGTACATTAATTAATATGCATAAAATCACGTTGCAGATTATCGCATTCATCGACCTAACATACAAAGGTATGTACATATAGGAAAGATCTTAAAACACCACTTTCAATAAAATAATGATCGTTGCAGTGATTCTATTTCTTAATTTAATAATAATAAAATAATCCTATGTTCTAAAGTGTTGTAAAATGTTGTATTTAACGCTCATATATTTGTAAAACCTATTATTGCCACTTAAACTTTTGACGTACTGATCACATTTCTGAAAAACGTGCACTTTTTTACGAATGTAAAAACTTACATAAAATTATATCGGTTACATTTTATGCTCAAATTTATAAAAATATTTTTTAAACAATCGTCATCTAAGTATTAAAACTATTAATAGAAACCTCTCTTTTCCACTAAATCAGTTTTAATAGATGACCCCAAAAAATTATTCCTGAGTCCTGAATCCTGAAAGCGCGCCCCCACAACGTCGCGGGAAGGCTTCAGCGCCAAGGAATAAGGTACTAGAGTAGCATAAACTCCAAACAGGAAGCGTAAGGTTTCGTTATCCTGATTTTGGGAGAACACAACTGGAGCAGATTCAAACGTGAATTAAATTTCATAACAACACATAGAAATATTAGGAACTTAGATAAAATTATATCGCTTACAATTTATGTTCTAATTTATTAACTTATTTTTTGAAACAATCATCATCTAAGTATCAAAACTACGAGTATTATAGAAAACTCTCTTTTCCACTAAATCAGTTTAATAGATGGCGCCACAAATTATTCCTGAATCCTGAATCCTAAAAGCGCGCCCCCGCAACGTCACGGGAAGGCTTCAGCGCCAGGAATAAGGTACTAGGGTAGCATAAACCCGAAACAGGCAGCGTAAGGATTCATTATCCTGCTTTTGAATGAATACCACAGGAGCACAATCTAACGTAAATAAAATTTCAAAAGAACACATAGAAATATTGCGTAAAAAATAGTGTAATAAAAACAATATAGTAATTTATTAGGTAAATTATTTTTTACGTTATTTTACGTTAATTTGTTATGTAGCTTTACTTTAATTCATAAGAACTGGTTTTATAAGAGTGATATCCCATATATCAGATTATTTTAATTATTAATAAGCAGCATATTATGGAAAACATACTATTTGTCATATAATTTTACTCATGTGTCATTTCATTTGCATAACTGTAACAAAATTCTTGTTATGTACTTCTGTCTCCGAAATTAATTATTCAAGCCTCTTTGGGTGGAGATAGCAGGAACAGTTCAACAGCAGCCTTTACGCATGCGCTAACTTCTCTTTCTTTCCACGACCCTCCTCCCTCGGTATACATGTCTCATTCCCACTCGTTTTGTAAAGCAAGTACTTTCTCTTAACTTAAATTGTATCTTACTCGTACATGGTCTCCTAGTTTTCTGAATACAATGCCAACCTGCCTCCATCTACTGGTGAACGTTTTTATAAAAGTTTAATAAGTAATAACTTTTAAGAACGTAGTAAAAAATGATTTTATGCTTGCGTAGTAAGTCTTAAAAGGAGTGGATTCTTGAAAATTGCAAATTTTCCCTATTAATTTCAACACATCTTAATGTTGCAAAGACAATTTGGTTTAATGGGCGAACTACTTAAGCAGTTTAATTTTAAGTGTTTTTAATTTTAACGCCGGTATCAACTATTTTTCCACCTTATTTCGCTTTCATAATCAAGTGAAGCAAAAATGATATCAAGTTAAAGTTTTCTAATGACTTTCTGTCAGTGTAATTAAAACCTAAACTAATATAAAAATAATAAATGTTATACATAATATTTATTGTGAAATATTTTTATTAATCAGCCGTTTTACTTAACACTAATTAATTTACTTTTTTGCAAAATAAATATTTAATCGACGATACAAACCATCAAACAATACATTTTTTTTACATTTTGTAACTAGAATTTTTTAAATGTGAAAATAAAAATCTCTGTCATCCGAATTTTCTGAGTATATTAAACTTTTAATCAGTGGTGCCATCTATCAATATATTAAGGAACTAAACTGAGTTTAGTTACGAACCATAAAATCATATTAAATCCTTGCAGGACACTTGTAAAAATACGTTGTCATACACGATTGTTAATTAATTACAGCTTAGCTTTTTCATAAGCAAAAGCCTCATTTAAAACCCCTGAACTGTTAAAATTCTCTACATCATTCAGAGACTAGAATAGAAAATCTGTTTGAAGAATGACAATTCGATTGGGTTAAACGATGACGTCATATGGCCGGAAAACGTTATGAACCTACATTGGTGGTAACAAGATAGCATAAGCATGAAGAGTCCACCGCAATAGATGAAGAGAACCTTCATGGAAAATACATGTAAGTTAGAAAGAGAGGAAGAGAGACCGCAGGCGTACAAGCTCAAATGGGCGGACAGCTAGTGACGTCATGAAACTGAAAGTGAAAATGATAACCTCACAAACTTACTTTCCGTATTGTTTAGGATCTGCTGTATCACAAGTAAATGTTCAGAGAGTATGAAAAAGACTTCTTTTTAACTTTCAGGTAGCTGATTTTTTAAACAAATTGGTTAACAAGTAAGTACAACTCAGAAACAAAAACTCTTGGACTCAGAACTCAAGTTCTAAAAGGTTTGTGAGAAGTACCGATGTAATGACGTCACCAAAAAAAAATCACCTAGAGGCATCGAATGAAGAAAGCATTCTTGGCCCCTCCAAGTGCAAGCGGCGTATAAAGTCAGAAGCATTGTAAGACAATATTTACCCCAAACCTAGGAGTTGAACATTAATTATTAATTACGAATTAATTAAATTTAATTATACAATAAAACTGCCATTTTCAATTAATGGAATTTAAAATAAGTGAATGCAAATAATTTGCTATCACAGAAAGGAAAATTGCAATATGTAGATTAGACGACGATTAATTATTTATAAAAACTCTATGTTATACCTGGCTGATAATGCAAACTGAATAAATAACATTTGAATTGATTAAAAATTTTTTTTCAGTTTACTTAATATTGCTTTGTTTGAAAGAAAATGATAAATTATTGTCTCGACAAAATAACTTTGTACAGATTTTGTAAATTTACTATTTGTTCGACACTTATATTAAGCCATGTGTATTCTCATTACAGTTGAAAACCAATATTCACGCATGCGCCGACTTCCTTGTCTTTTTGTACGCTCTCTCATTTTATATGTTTGTCCCTTTTATTCCCCTTAGGTTTCACAAGGATACTCTATACATTTATGTAGCTACCTAACGTACATGGTTTCCTAGTATTCCAAACACGATACCAACCTGCTCTGAACGATCAACTCACTTGTGAGGGCGCTATCTCTCTGTGTGGTGAATATAACAGGTAAACTACGTCATATGACGTATCGCTACGGCAATCCGTACCCCAACTTGTTGCGAAAGATGACGCTTTTTATTATTTTGCTTCGTGGTCTCTCAGTTGATGAATGATATAAAATAATAATTACCATATTACGGTCCATCCTTGAAATCATTTAATCCTCGTGGAAATCATAAGAAGTTGATTGTTACGTCAACATAATATATTGTAGAAATAGATTTTAAAATTTGAAAGGCATCTTAGATTATGGTGATTTAAAAAAGAAAAATATCACGACCTTTATTATCAACGAAAACTTTTTTTTTATAGTTTTGAAGTAAATATAAATAAAATGTTGATTAATAATGCTACTTAACGATATGTGATATACTAGTATAAAAAATATTACATTTCAACTTTGTCTTATTTCAATTAACAACTGGTAATATCACTAAACTTTTTTTACAAAACAATAGTTTATTTACTTAATAAATAAACAAATTAGCTCATGAAATTCTTATTGTCTAAATGTTTATGTCAAAAGCACTTCCTTACTTGATACAACTTGTTTGTTTACCCTTGTTTGGTAATAAAAGCTAGCCATGTGTAGCAAAGTATGACGTAGCAATGCTACGTCACAAGGGGATTCACGGTAGCCTCTACGCATGCGTAAGCTTGCCATCTTTTTCACACTAACTTTGCTGTGTGTGGTTATCTCTTTTACGCGAAGTATTTTCTTTCTTAATGCATTCGTCTAGTTAGTTGCCCGATATGTTCTCCTAGTACTGAAAACACGATTCCAACCTGCTCATCAGTTTACCACAGTCGTCAAGTGGCGCTCTCCATCCCACGTGAATAATCATGTAAAAGTAGAGGTTCTGTTGTTGTTTCTAGTTCCCACATTCTGTTATTAGAAATGTATTGTGTAATAAAAAATATCCCAAAATATTGTTGCGTGTACGGATTTCAAGTGTATTTAATATTTTATACATTTTCGAAACTATTTAAAATGAAGTTTAACTAACCTAAATTCAGTTACATAATAAACTTAAATTAAATCTGTAATGCCCGAAGGGGTAGGTAGAGAAGTGTAGTACACTCCCATGTTTCACCTGGTATGTATACCTACGTCCCACTGTGAACCTTCCGATCAGTAGTCGCGCTTGCAACCAACCATCTAACTAACGAGGCAGGCAAATTATAATTAAACGCATTTATTTGTAAGTTAAATTTGAAATCTTAGAATACATGCTTACAGAATGGTAGATTTAAATTTTCTACAGTGAAAACCCGTATAGTGTGAGAAGCAAATAGTATACTCTCAGAATTAAAAGTAACTACGGTAGTTAGCCGACTTCACACGCCTTAGTGAATATTTTCGAGAACTTTAAGGCCCTAATTTTGAACTGTATTCACGATTTATTTACTACTAGCGGACCCGGCAGACGTCGTCCTGCCCGGATAAGCAGTGTTACATTCAATATTTTATTTTAAAATGATTTCTGTGCAGCTTTAACCATTAAGGTTGCACATGCGACGGAAGCTTAAGAAATGGAGTAACTTCTCCCGTTTTCCCAACATTTCCCATCACTGCTCTGCTCCTATTGATTGTAGCGTGATGAAAAGTATACTATAACCATCTCAGGAGTATGAAAAATAATTGTACTAAGTTTCGTTAAAATCCGTCGAGTAGTTTTTGTGTCTTTAATGGTTATACAGACAGGCAGAATCGACCTCTCTACAGATTTATTATAAGTATAGATAGATAGATAAGTGACCGTATTATGATCGTTATTGTAATATTAGAATATAAAGATGTATATTCTTTTCTTGTTTTTAAATCGAAATCGAATCTTTTTTAGTTAATTGATCTTAAAGTTGCAATGTTAACAAGACTCCTTAATATGTACATACATAGTTGATGTATTAGTACCTACTTGTTAAGTGCAAGGTGGTATATTATTGACCTATTGATCGCTGACCCATTTGTAAGATAAGCCGTCTACCAAAATATCAGCTTATGAGAATGATTATTGATTACAGTAATGTCTCCTTGAACCTTGATAAGAAACTGTGAAGACTGTTATCAGTGCCAGGCACTTTTTGATGTGAAGTAATACTTTATTAAAATTCTGAATGTGTAATGTTTTAGGTAATGGGTCATTGTTGTTGCAAAGACATGATACCCAACGACGCAGAGGTGTACCCGGGTCCCAGGCCCTCGCCCGTATCTCAGCAAGGAGTGGAGCCTCGCGTGCGCGGGTCTAAGATGGCGGAACAGGCTATTGTTGATCGTCTTATCATTGAAATGCTCAATCTTATATCTACATTTGTTGACAAGTATGTACAATTTTATAATGCCCTTATGCACGTGCTCATATTATTGCACTAGCAAATTACCACGTCACCCGCATTCACATTGAATAAATCATTATAGCATTGTTCAGCAAAGCAAATTTACACATGTACTATATAGCTGTGCCTAAGATTTCGTTCGGAGGGTTGTTGTATTTTATGGGTTTCAAAATTTTTGTACGGTACCGTAAAACTTGTCTAAAATAAAAATAGTCATGTTCACTACTCACAACACCAGGTATCTGCCAATGAAATTCTCGTCGAAATCCATTTAGCCGTTCCTAAGATTGTCCGGAACAAACAGACAGACAAACAAACATTTTTAAAATTACGTTTTTTTAATATATACGGTACATACTTTCACGTGTACTTATTAAAATTATTATTACAAACATACACTTCAATTTGATTACTATGCATTGAAGTGTGTGTGCGTGCGTGCGTCTTTGATATTATAAGCAGTCAACAAATATGTGATGTACATAATGGTTTTGCAACGACAAAGGCAACTAACTATAACTGTGTCATGTCTCGGTAAGAGGAGTATAGATTGTTTTATTATCAGGTAATCAGGTGATAGCCTGAAAACAGCTGAATACAGATAGATTCCAAAGACCTTGTACCAGATGAAGAAGTAATTATTAGAAAGGTCTAGATATGTATATATACATAACATCATCATCGTCATATATATACATAATGACATATGCATAACATATATGTATGTGTGAAAATAAAGTCAAAAAAGGTACACTTGATTTACATTGAACATGTTAGGGATACATTCAGTTCAGGTTGTACATACTGAAGCAGACAGAAAAGTATGTCACATATGTGTCCAACTTTTAAACTTCCATTCTCACAGTTAGCTCTGTTTCAATATTAATTTAGTTTCTAGTACAATGTAATTGTGACTGACACAGTATTCTGTAGGCTGGAGAAACCACCTGATATGTACTTTAAAAAATGCCTATTAAGGGTTTAATATGTTAAACCAATCAATGCCATTGGTTTGTTAAAATCAATATTCAGCTAGCTTTATGTAATTTTATCACACGTTAAAAATGGAACAGTTCACAGTCCCAGTGCTATACATATGTATATCTCATATTCTTTGGCATCCGTGTAAATTTCCGCTACGTCATATTCCGCCCTCATTATTGATTTTAACAGCGTTGAAAGCGATTGCTTTATGAATTTCCAATGCTCGGTTTGTAGCTGGTGCATATGCGACTGTGAATCATTTATCGACTATGCTATTTGCTTGACATGAAACAGAGACGTTGGTGCTGTCTAAGGATAATTACTGGCTACTCGTATCAGTACTGCCCAAAAGTATACATACGGGTTCGTTTCCCAGTGGAAAATATTTTTGGTCTCCCATCAACAATATATTCATGTATAATGATATAATAAGAGTGCTGATTTATGAAAAACATACATTACGAGACAACGTAGTCCCATTTATTAAAGCAATCAATCACCCGATTTTAGTAAAACCATTATTATACATTGATAAAGGACTCATAGCTTTTACTTTTATCAGTAAATACAAGCTATGCTCGTTCTATTACATACATACATCCCGAATACAGAAACAGGGCGTTAAAACTACGCCAATTTAATTACCAGATGCTTAAATATGTAAATATACTACAGATACATCTTGGTTTAACATATATTTATGAGTATATTTGAATATATCCCAACTACCTTGCTATTTTTTTACGTTTTTCTACCGGCTGGCAAATATCACGAGAAAATACTGTAGTTTGTGTACTTGAATAAATAAATGGTAACCGGCACGAGCAATTTTTTTGCAATTGAGAAACTTAAACTGCTCATTATGTTATGCGGGCGTAAATGGCTAGAAGTTATGTTATTATGTCATGTTATTATTCTTAAACATCTAATGGCAGTATTTCAAAATACTTTATAAATTTCCATCATATTTTGAATATACTATGGAATAACTAATGACTAACAAGACAATATAATATACAGTAGGTATATAATCCTGCTATTGCTTGTTTACGAATAAAGTGGTTTGTCTTTAATGAAATATAAAAAAAATAAGCTGATTTGGGCTTTGCAGGCACTGGCTATTTGCGGGTTTTGGGATACTTAGGTATGAGGCATTTGACATAGGAATGTTGAATACTTAAGTTTATTTTAGTTTAACTCATAGTTGCACATTGTTGCTAATTTTGTTTCAGTGAAGAAGAGTCCCCTGTTTGTTTAGTGAAGTTGCACCTTATTGCTGATTCAGAGGAGGGATGGATTCAAGTGGTTACGTCCATGGTGAATGTGGTCCCTCTAGAGGATCCCTTCGGCCCGTCCGCTATTACTATCCTATTAGATGATTGTCCCTTACCGTCCAAGGATTTAGTACTAAGGGTAATATTATTATAAAACATAAAAAATAAACAAACGTATAAAGAATAATAAATAAATAACTGGTAGCATGATCTCATCATAGTCCATGTTTTAGTGGTGGTGGTTAGTGAAGGCAATTCATTATTTTATTTTTAAGCTAATGCACAAGATATTCAAAGTGTCGATGGAGAGAGCCACAATGATGGAAATGAATGTGAGGGTGGAGCGCAACATTTGTGTGGTGCTCGGCTGCATGGCGGAGAAGCTTGCTGGCCCCAACAGCATTGCCATTCTTACCGGACACATTCTCAATTATTTATATACCTTCTTGGTAAGTGCCTTACAGTCTTACTTTGATAGTTTTATTGTGAATAGTCTCATTCAAGGCTAGATAATCTCCTTGAAAGTTAAACAGTCTCCATGAAAGTTAAATAGTCCACCTTAAAATTTTGCAGTCAATACTCAAGTGTCTCTTTTAACTTTTAAATTTTTCTGTTTTTTATGTTTTGTAATATTGTCAATGTTAAGTAATGTTTCAACAACCTGGAAGTAAAAGTTTTCAAGCAATAGACAAACATGACATGTCATATCAACTTCAATAGTATTAAAAAAAATATTAATCGTGTTAACAGGAGAGGCGCGTGGAGCCTCGCATAGTTCTGTTTGCACTGATTGCTCTGGAGAAGTTCGCACACACTACAGAGAATAAATTGGAGATTAAAAGCCGCTTGGAGATGTCTGAGAAGAACCCACTTCTGGAACTGGAAAAAATGGCTGACAGCGAGAACTATTGGTGGCGACAGGTTGGCTTCTGTGCGAAATGGGCCCTAGATAATGTTTGTGAGTATCATTCTGTTAGTTCTGTCCTTATTTATTATGATAAGCAAACAACTTATTCTCCTTCCCTAACCAGAGAAGTTTATCCATGCTGTATGTCCACAGTTGTCGTCGAGGGTAGAAAATTATCATATGAAGAGGTGGATATGTCAAATATAAATGTAATTCTGAACAATAATGACGTGAGTGAATACCTGAAGATATCCTGCGACGGACTGGAGGCACGTTGCGATTCATACTCGTTTGAGAGTGTGCGGTGCACTTTCCAAGTCGACGGCGGCGCCTGGTACTACGAAGCTGAGATTATAACACCTGGTGTGATGCAGATCGGATGGGCAACGAAGAATAGTCACTTTTTGAATCATGTGAGTCAGGTGTAATCATTTTGTCATCTGTTAGTAGTAAATTAGTAATAGATGCTCCGACTAATATATTAACAGAACTATGTTCAGTTAAAACTCGCTGACGCAATAGAAAACAAAAGTTGAGGTAATCATAGTAAGTTAATTGCATCATCTGCAGGAGGGGTATGGCATTGGTGATGATTTGTACTCAGTCTCATATGATGGATGTCGAAGGCTGATAT
>DWMO01000239.1:0-10514 GCA_018245175.1 Elbella theseus
AAACAAAATAAAATTTTACTAACTCTCAAAAGCCCACTCCACACTAGCGTAGCCGATTTCAAAGACTAATAGTCCCGCAGAGGCTCGGACACGCTTTGCTTGCCTAAGCCGCTTGTAACGTCACAAGTGATGACACAAACATTTGTTGTGGCTGTCATTATAACAGGGTATTAATTGGCTACTTAACGCCATGCTACTTGTTTATTATCATTGTACAGGAAACGTTTTGATTTTATCAAACCGATAGTGGAAGGAGAATTTTTGCAATTACCAGTTTCTATTTTCTGTTAGTTTTTGTTAAGCATAAAACAATTGAAGTATTAAAACTTCTTAAGAAGGTTTATTCCCAGGTTCCCCTCACTAGGAATGATGTTTTGGGATAGCAGATCATAGCTTGCAGCTTCCAGCAACGTCAACCCTCCTGTCCATCATCAATGAAGGGATCTAACAGAAACCGTGTAAGCTGCGCAGTAAGCCATTCGCCCAAGTAAATTGTTTATAATCATGGCGTAATAGGAAATCATTTTGAAATTTCAAGATACAGGTAGACCAGGACCTTTATAAGTACATTGAGTATTACTTATTACTGTTATTATTACAATAATGACACGTTAAGTCCTGTATGGGATAGGCAGAGGGCACCGAGTACCAGAATCTCTACCGTTAAAGAGTTAATGTGTTTGTTCTACATTCATCACTCTCTTCATACATTGAGTATGGCGAATTGAGCTACTAAAGAAAAAGGGAGAAAGACTGAGTGCAAATTCAAATCAATGGTAAGTTTTATTCCCTCGACGTATTCGTATGTATCAAACTTATGCAAATCGTCGCACCTGCTGCGGGAGCTTTCGTTAAAGCGCTTATAAGCTTTCGCGAAGGAACTGTTCGGCGTAAGCTCTTTATTAATAAAAATATATGCGGAACCTTGGTAGCGCCATGTAGAGTAAGGACTACACGCCTTAGAGAGCATTTTGGAAAATTCTAAGCAGTACATTTTCTTTGCGTACTTTCTTTCACCCATTATAACAAATGGTATTTAAACTTAACAAACACAATTGTATAAAATGGTACACGCAGGAATCTGAACCCAGGACTTTCGGGAATGGGTGTGGAATCTAAACTATTAGTAATATTTGTCTGTAAATGTATACATTCAAATAGTCGTCTATACAACTTTCAGGCATCTTTCACTGTCATATACACAGTTACATTGAACGATTATGGGTCTCGCGTCGTTCACGAACGCACACAACAATGTTTTCGTTCGATCAGCAGCTCGTGCTAGTGAAATGAATTTGTGTATTAAAAACGAAGCCTTCCCCCGATCTATTCGCCAAAATGTTGATTTTCTACACAACTAACTCTTTTGTTGTCGTCTCATATTTGTCAATTCTTGAACTGTGACATAAAATAGATACTTAACTGTCAAATTTAAATTTTTGAACCAAATAGTTAAAACGTGAAATTCATAGTCTTACATTCTTTTTCTATGTTTAGTAGATGTTATACAAATTAAATATGCTCCTAAATTCATTATTATTTGTCACGTCGGGAATCGAATATGGCTCATTACGTACGGCCGTTATAGACGACTGTGCCAAAGAGGTCGTTGTACTATAATTGTATTTAATATTTTTGTTTTTGTTTAAATGAAAAATGGCCAATTTCACACGCATTGCAAAATTTCATGGAGAATTATAAATCTTGGTGGTTTCCTCGCGATATGTATTTACAACGTTACAGCAAATTATGGCGTAAAACCTCATATCACTTTGCACATTAGACATTTTAAGTCGCGGTCCTCAGTGTGAAATGTAATGAAAACCAAGCTCCTAAGCTACTCATTCTGAAAGGAGATTTGGGTCGATAGGAATTATAAAAGGGTTAATGATGCTTATGATGATGATAAATAACATTTTGGTAAATTAAAACTCATTCCGAGAGGTGACCCATGTGCAAATGAGGAATGATTATAATGAAAACGGGACAATAACAAATTGTCAGATAATTTGATATAATTCAAAATATTAAATAAAATGATCGCTAGCAAACCATATACCTAGAATCATCTCGATATGTAGAAATATACACGCGTGGGGCCCGCGACGAATCTTCTAATCGCGTCCGCTCGGAATGGGAAAACATCATATTTCACAGCCGCCCAAGGCGTGGGTCGGGCGGGCGGGGGCGGCTGAGATGAGTTTTTTACGCATTACTGCTACACACGGACCTACTCGTACCACCACCCTTGCTCCGAGGATACTAATTTCAATTATTCTGCTTGTGTACTTCTTGTTTTGTGTGTGTGTTTGTGTCTGTGTGTGTGGGTGTACTTGTCACATATGTATATAACAACTGATGTTTACCAAATCAAAACTTATTAGTTTCATCATTGTTTGGTCATGATAGATGTGTCTTATTCTCTCTCTGCATTCCTCAAAAATTCGAAATCAAAATTATAATCTGGCCCAATAGTCATCGGTTTTAATTTTTTATATATTTATGTTTAAATATTATGATATCAGGGGGTATCCCATTCTAGGACATTGGATTCAAATCCTAGCGCTCATCCCTACAAAAATGTGCGTTTCAGGATTAAAAACCTCTCGCTGTAACGATGAAGGAAGATATCCTAATTGAGCCTGCACATCTTACAAATCTCCCTGAAGTTTTTGAACAGTCTGAAATCGTTTATCCACTAGCCAGGGTAACAGTGTGAAAGGGTCAATCATGACTATGATGAGAATTATCATAGAGTTGTATGACCCTATTTGGATTGGTCCTTATAAACATTTCAACCTGTCGTTTCCCTCGTTTTGATCTAATAATCCAAACGGCTAAAAAATACGTTGCAGCTTATACTCGTAAAATACCTTCGTGTTGCTAATATTTTTTTACCACTTTTCATAAATATGACCAGAGCAACGCAGATTCGAGGACAACTGTGGTTGTTAGTGGTTCCGAGGAGCCAACAAAGAAGCTAAATCAAGAAGATATCTACAATAAAGGCATGTAACGAGCGCAACTGATGTCCTATAATTATAATCCCACAACAAATCGACACCAATAAGTATCACTGCAATAAGCTACGCGCACATCCAATTTAAGAAGATACCTTCATTTCTTTGTGTTACAATATTAACGTGTAAGCTAGAGACCTATCGTAAGTACGTACATAAATTGGATGCATTATAATTTCTGAACCAATGTTAAGAACTGCATATCTTATTATTATTACTTTAAATTCATCCCTTACGTCCTAGGTAGAGAGCACCGAAAGCCAAATATCGTTATCCTTGCAGACTAGAGGCGCTTGATATAATCGTAAACTCTATAAATGTGTCGTACAATGTTATTTAGAATGCATTTATAGTATGGCGAGTTTCTACTATTTAATAACAGATGGCACCACAATATGTTTTTTGAATCTAGATTTCGCGGTAAACTGTCGCGCTTAGAACAAAGAGATTCTATGTACATATGTTCGCTGAGACTGTTCTTCCCTAAGTTGTAATTTGATTCATTTATTTAGGAATTTTTCAAATGTAAATGAATGAAATGTTCTTATTTCAAATGCATAATTTTACATATCTATTAAAGTCGATACGAGCGAAGTCGTGGGCAGATGCTAGTGATGTAAATAAATCATAAAGGGCCAGTCCGGGCTCAGCCCTATATATCAAGCTAATGCTGATATGATATGTTGAATAAATAGACGCCTTCAGGATATTAGGCTCGGGACGGGAATCGAAAATGAATGGATCACGTAAACAAAGTGATATGTGGACGTTCATGAAAAATATGGGGTTTTGTTGCGCGGCGCGGAATAATATGGAAGATTTGTTATGTGAAATATATGAGTGTAATTTCAATAACAATCAGTGTGTAAAACGTGTGTGCTGAAGAGACATTTTATTCATTCTGTGATGTAGGATTAAGAGTGATGAATATATTATGTAGAAAAAGAACGCCCGGTATGTAAAATGAGTTATTTTGTACTTGATACTACATAAACTTGATGAATATAATAATAATAATTTAGGTTATTATCTAGAACTTTGTATTGTATATTGCGTCTTATGAATCAGTGAATTGAACTTATGGATATATTTGTACTTTTAAGTTAAATATGTATTTAAATTAGGACTTACATATGTATGTAAGTCCAAATTTACTCTGAAACTTAATTACTTGTATAGACTTATTTCCTTACTTAATCAGCTTCGGAAATCGCACATTTTGAAATATCCCGACAAAAACTCAAGTTGTAAATTTACTGAATACCTATACCACCTAAGTTACTTGAATACAAAATATAATCCAGCAGACAAATGTAGGTACGTATACTTAGGTACTTATAATGCAAACAAAATCAACATAGAAACTAGTTACATGTACGACACTACCCCTTCCACCTTTTAGTGTCAAAGTGTAAGAAGAATATGGGTAAACAAATCCTCCAATTTCCATCACA
Source organism: Elbella theseus (assembly GCA_018245175.1). Taxonomy (NCBI): domain Eukaryota; kingdom Metazoa; phylum Arthropoda; class Insecta; order Lepidoptera; family Hesperiidae; genus Elbella; species Elbella theseus. The sequence goes on from DWMO01000239.1 coordinate 4,475, forward strand.
TTTATTCGAGGCGTCGGTGACATCACCCCGCCCCCCTCAGAGAGGAGTATGTAATTTCTTTGTAGATAGTGCGAAGCGACACTCCCCATTGCTATTGGCTCCGATGTGGTGTATTGATAGCGAAATTTTGTCAACACAAGAAGGATGAGTGAACCAATTTCGAATAATATCATTACGCAAAGGCCGCTCGCTGTACCGGCGAAATGTGTACGGTAAACCAATATGTCACATCGCCGCGTGGAGATAGGTGTAGGTAGATTGAAACGGTGAGGCGACGCGTTTTCAATTGATCGAGACATCCAACCTATCAAGGTGAAACTTGTACTCGTGTTGCTTGAAATGTAACGCATGTTTTAAAAATGTATTCCACTTTTCATTACACTGCTTGCGCAATGAGCAAAATCTAAGGGTCTATCAATAAAATTTAATATGTCAAAATCAAAGAGAATTTATATATGTAGGTATAATAACCTGGCATGTAACATAAACGTGTTTAACGAAAAATCAACCAAAACTGACCTGTCTAGAGACAATGTAAAGTTTAATTAGTTTTATACAGACCACTGAAGAAATATTTACAATACTTACTATATTTTCTATAGAAAGGTATGCGTGTAACCCTATTCGAGGTTGAACAGTGACTGACGTGCGAAAAGTTCGAATTTCAAATTTCGATTCTCAACTATTTTCCTGTAACGAAATTATTATTAGACACTGCAGCACAAGTATTATTACCAAAAACGACAGTTTAATCAAATGTTTAGGGTTGAATCTTAAGACAATCTCGGTAGTTCCGCCTCCGGGCGAGCGATTGTCCAGCGATAACCGGATATACCCGGTTATGGGGACGGATGAATTGGTTACTGCGGGCTACGTTTTATGTAGACTTTGTGGTATTTGCAAACGTTATTTTTGTTACTTTGTTTACTTAGGAATTTGTGGTTTTAATATGGCGTCGGGTTAATAATATAATTAACGAAATTATTTTAATGTTTAATCAACTGAATATTACATTACCTACTGGTGGTCTATTTACCAAAAGACCGTGATCTATCAACCAAATTATTCACGGTTTCATTCCTGATAGGACATTGTGATGATTCCTATAGTCCTATTAATGATTTTATACTAAATATCTGATCGATAATTTGCTTATATTCGCTTAGTACGCACAATAAATGCTATGTTATTAAAAATCCTGATAAAAAGTTAAACCTTTTTAAATCCCTCTATTTATTTATATATCCTGTAAGATAAAATGTTAATGTCATAGGCAAGGAAGACGAAATCGCGGGTATTAGTTATTTTATTAAATAAAAATATCGAATGATACGAGAATAGTATCTATCCTCGCCTCCATGAGCGCGTTATCAAGATGTTTTCTCGTCCTTTGGTTTAGCGATACATTATTTCCCTTCGCGGGGGTTCATTATCATAAATTTCACGCTTCCTTACATAAACTTGGGCCTTTTACTTATAAAGCTTTATACGTGACTCTGCTTATACTCTCGCATGTTTATGAAAACACTATATTACAATGAACAACGTACTATATATTACTGACTATATGTATAGTATTATAAATGAGTAAATAATTATATGAAAATGGTTCTCTAGTTAATAAATGTCAACTCTAACGCCTTGGAATATTGTATAATTTTTTATAACATTTGTATAAAGACTATGATTTCAAGTAACGGTCTTAAAACAGCTATATAATATGTATATTGTATGTATGTCTCTACATTTTTTATTTAAGGCAATAGTCTAGCGGTTTTGAACTCTACTTACCAATCCGAGGATCCTGGCTTCAAACCCTGTTACATACTTATAAAAAAAATGTACTTTTTTTATATTAAATATCGCTTGATGTAACGATAAAAATAAATATCGGAAACCTGCACACCTTAGAGCTCTCCATATTCTTCTCTAAATCTGCCGACCCCCGCTAATTCAACGTGGTAAAATATGACTAACTCTTTTCATTTAGAAAGGAGACTATTGTCCAACAATGTAATGGTAAAAGGGCTTATGTCAGCATAATTAAGATATCAAAATAATTATATAAGTAGGTACCTATACCGAAGTTTTTTAATAACTGAAACAAGCGAATAGGTACCTATACGCAAATATTGAAAACCGCTACAAAACCGTCCACAGCCAAAGCTTGCTGAAAGTTTCTATCATCAATTATTTCAATAACCAAAAAGCAATGAAGTCTAAAGTATTAAATACACATTATAAATAATTCTATAATTTTCTGTTAGTTTTTAAATTTGTAATGTAATATTAAAATTCGATTTGTTTATCATTTTAATTGTTAACTATATTCAAATTTATTTTGACATTAATTTATTGTAATAACATTTTAATTAATTTGGTATTTATATGTGATGTATGCACGCAGTTCCTTGCCTTTAATTATAAGGACACTAACTATAAGCAAACTCTAACTATTGACACTGTTTATACATGTAATGTAATAGTGTATCTTATGTTGGTGAGCAATAAAATAAATAAATAAATAAATTAATAATAATACCTCTGTAATATGCGGGGGCAGTGTTAGAACATTAAGAAAATATCTTCAAAAGATAGTTTTGAGCGCCAAACCCCCATTCTTTAATAACATTGTCGAGTGGCCTTCCTTCAAAGCGAGCAATCACGCGTTCACAAATGTCTCCCGAACATCCCCTTTCTATCGCATTTCTTTCTATAATTTTCTCACCCCCGGACGTCGAGATAAAATGCAAAGGTCCTGAAAGCTTTCTTGCCCTTAAATTGCAATTCTAATTTTGATTATCTAGGTTCGAAAAAATAAAGGCGTTAAACTTTTATTTTAGAAATAAAGTTGGTGATAGTGTTAATTGTTCTTTCTAATATAACGTAACATCACGCGTGTTCTCCCCGAAGAGGTAGGCAGGGGTTTGTAGTACACTCCTACATTTTATATATTGCGTTATGCATACGTTGTATCATGGAATAGATGGTGTGCCTACTGCCATACACCTGGCACAATCTGAGACTGAGCTAGTAATAAAAGTTTAACGAATACGAATACGACTTTTAACCTGACCCGGGGATCGAGCCACTGCAACCAGTTGCACTGGCAACTACTCGACCATCGAGGCAGTCATATGTAACTCTTAATATAATGTAGGTGATAAATAAAATAGATAAAGGTATCTCCAACCCGCATGCCCAGCGTGGAGATTACGGGCATAAACCCCATTTTGGGGAGGCCTATGTCCAGCAGTGGACTGAGATAGGCTGATGATGATGAGTGCCTAAGTTACACTTACAATTTTATTTATTTTCTTTACTGCTCCATAATCCTTGTTTCATGTTCTTTAATGTGATATAACTAACTTTCTTCTCCAAGCAGAACAAATATGTTATCTAGTTACAAAACCTATGTATATGTGCTTGAAGTAGCAGACAACTACCATTGGCAAATAGTATCAGAATAATTATACCTTAATTATTCTTTATTGAATAGATAGTGTATGCTATTGTTGATAAGATTTTATTGTATATAATATTTGATTGGTGCGGTGACATAAGAATTGTAGTTTACACACAAATATCGGCGCACCCAAATCATGTAGCACGTATCAATATGACATTCGGCGACTAACGATATATTTGAATGTCACTACTCCCGTGCCAGCAGTTCGATAACAATTTCGTATGATGAGAAACAAATATAACTGTAGGGTTTTGTTTTCGACATGTTTGTTCAGCTACAGCCACCATTACCACAACTTATAATATCTGTGGTATATCTTGTCTATCAATACTACTTACATTTTTATTTAACGTTAGTTTCTAAAGACTTTTGCTATTCATATTTTACTTCGACAAATGCAATCCCCATAGACAAAAACAAGATTATCATATACTGAAAATATACATGTATTCCAGTGTTTGTATTCCGTTTTTACGTTATCTCCGCTATTAAATTTATTATTAAACAAAGAAGGATAACGCTAGTAGTTCTAATAGCAAGTATAATGAAATGTCTATAGATTGTAACTTTTGAAAAGTTATACATTGACTTATATGCTCGAATATTTTCGTTATCGGTGTCAACAGACGTTTTATATGAGACTAACATGATATATTTGATACACGACCTAGGTTTTTCGATTGCTAAGCCGGGCGGGTTGGTGCCAGGTATCGTCCAGTACCAGTTATCGCCGAGAGAAGCAACCCATCACATTATTCAGACGAAGGTTACGACTGCTATCGTACGCACGACGTGTGAACACGAGAATGTAGATTGTGGTTAGACTCGAAAGCCTAACAATTTATTGCTGCGATACTGTTGAATTGGACATTAATTCAAACAAATATTGAAAATTGATAACTATTTACTATATTCTAGTAGTCCAAGTTCATATCCAAGATATTGTAGAATATGTGTTTGAGTTACTTTTTGCTTGTATTATTTACTTCTAAATTAATATCATTTCTTTTTTTAAATTACTGTATCTGTATGGTGAAAATAGTGTATGGTGAATTTTGAAATATTATGTTTACTTCTTATTATCTTAATCAATCCATGTATCATTGCATCGTTATACATACGTCTCTTCTCGGTACAAAAAGGCCATATAGCCATTATGGCCATAGTGCGCCACGAAGTCCAAGTACGGGCTGATAGACTTGGAGCCCTTAGAGTACTTAATTAAAAACTCTAAGGCATGTTAGCGCGGAAAACTCTACTGTTAATATTACGATACAATTCTCAAGCTTTCTGAGCCAGATATTTATTTGCGCATAATTCGTACGGAGAAACCAATAAAGTTCCAATTGAAGCTTGCGTTGGTCCAGTGAAACAATTAGTGGTAACGTGTAAATGGAAGCCTCGCGATGCATCACCGGGTCACAGTTGATTTCATGTTGATGCGTCACGCGGTATCTGGATGATTGATGGGGGCCAGCGGCGCTCATTCGAGTCTCGGCTCACCGCATCTCTTTGCACCCTGTATACATTATCCACTCGGATTAACTACTAAACAGCGAATGTCGTCAGTGATAGGCAAAACGGTGACGTGGGTCGCGTAGAATTTTAACAGTCACCGTTCATGAAAAAACATGGCCGCGTTTTTGTGCACTTGTTACGGTATCTCGGTTCGTTTTATATCTAATAGCGGATATTATGGGCGCCTGTAATAATAGTACTGATGCATGTAATTAAAGTTATGGTATGTCTGTAATGATAATATATCCAGAGTAATAAAAATAACACCTTCCGATAATACCAAATGTAAATATTTGCTCAAATTAGTTTTGGTTTCACATTTTATATTAATAAGATAGTTTTCCAAGAAATCTTACCACATGAGGCTGCTATATAATATAACACATATGATATAAATGTCAATAATCTCATGTCAGGTCTATTAGGCAATTTTCGTAAATTCCATAAATTGAAAAGGTACATAATTATATACCTTTCGTTGTTTTTTTCTATGAAATAAATAAAATAATGTACCGATGCAGTTGCGACGAAAAGGGGAACGTAATATCTATAACTATAAAGTAGTTTTAGTGAATTATGATAAGGTATATTTTTATGGAGTATATTTTTAAATTATGCATCAATATAATTGATATCACTTACAAACATGTTTACAAACGTCAATGTAATTATATATTCAATTTTAGTACCCAGTTGTTGTTAATGAACATCGCAATGAAGAGGTGTACCTAGTTCAAAAAGTTTTTGGACATCATGTGTCCGACTCAAGATCAAAATGATTAATTTTGATGTACCTTCGCTTGGCTTGAACCTCCGTTGACTATATTTCTTTGTACTATTTAATTATATATTACTTACACTAACAGCTCTATTCTTTTCGATGACGGGAATATACTACAACTTACAAATTTTTACCGCGGTATAAACGAAACCACTGTTTAAACGAAACTGAAAATAGTTTTCATCAATTAAAAATGTAACTTCACGCCTGTAATCCCCGAAGAGGTAGGCAGAGGAATGCAGAACACTCCCACGTTTCACCGGTTACGTTTA
>DWMO01000240.1:0-10505 GCA_018245175.1 Elbella theseus
CGTGGGAGTGTTCTGCATTACTCTGCCTACCTATTCGGGGATTATAGGCGTGAAGTTACGAAGTTACGTTTTTCCTATTCGTCGTGGATATTGAGTTTATATTTCAGTGATAACAAGTCCTGATTGTAAATTAATGTTGTTTTTGTTGTTGAATACCGTAAAAGCTTATTGAACAATATTAACATAATATATTTTATAATGACCTTAATATCTCTCAGCAAGTACATTACTTGATTGCTTGCAGCTGATGACATGGGTCTGGGTAAAACCATCACTATGATTTCGCTGATCGCCACCGACAAGGAGACCGGCATTGACAACGACGACGATGAGGACTACAGCCCCAAAGGCAGAGGTATGTCTCCTGTATTTTATATTACAAAATGTCCTGATCATCTTGGATTATAAAATTATTAAAAAAACTAATAATACTTTTATGTAGTATGGGGCCAATAATATTTGTAGATATCATTATATCTTTTACTCTTCACTCTCTTTACACACATCTGCATGACTTTGAAAATGATATTCATATTTTATTCATTTTACATTATTTTACTTAAAAACACATGTGTATATAGTTATATAGTATATTTTAAATATAGTAATAAATTAACGAGTTCAATAAATAAACAATCGTTAATATGAATTTTGTTTACGTCCGCAGGAATCCGCGGCGGCACGCTGGTGGTGTGCCCCGCGTCGCTGATGCAGCAGTGGGCGGGCGAGGTGAGCCGGCATTGCGCGGCGCACCGGCTGTCCGTGAGCCTGCACCACGGCGCCGCGCGCGCCACGCAGCCGCACCGCCTCGCCACCAACGACATCGTGCTCACCACCTACAACATCCTGCAGCGAGAGACTGAGAAGGTGATTTCACACTACGTAGTTCTGACCTTGCACAACCATTTAGATGTGGTGATGGTTCAGTTTTATTTGCTGCAGATGTAATTTATTTCTGGTTTATAGACGCAGCGAGAGCTGTTGCACTTGTAGATCTTAGTTCGAGGTTTGATATCCATGGAGGGCAGCAGTCGCATGTGACTATCGTGAAATAAAACCGGCTGATACACGGCCGGCTGAGCTTCAGCCCGATAATTACATATGCTACAAGTACAAATACAAATAAATGCCGTCATTAGATCAGACTATCTACCCTGAGATCCTCAACACTCACCACACTCCGTCCAACGTGCTTCTTCTCCCATGCGTAGCAGTGGATTGATAGTTCGAGAGGGGCAATGAGATGATGGTGTATGTTGAGTGCGGTGCGCGTCCGGCAGGGCGGCGTGCTGACGAAGGTGCGGTGGCGGCGCGCCATCCTGGACGAGGCGCACGTGGTGCGCAACCACAAGTCGGCCACGTCGCACGCCGTGTCGGCGCTGCGCGCGCGCCGCCGCTGGGCGCTCACCGGCACGCCGCTGCACAACAAGGACCTGGACCTCTTCGCGCTGCTCAAGTTCCTCCGCTGCACGCCCTTCGATGACCTCACTGTGAATCATTCATTTGTGTTATTATTTTGTAATTATGACAAATCTGGGCGTGCATTAATTAACGATGATTAAAAATTTAATTAACTCCCACCTCCATCTATATACGTTACTGTTGACATGATGTGTTGACATAATGACAATTACTGTTGCTTTCTCATCTCAAACCCCATGTGTTGTCTCATCACGCCGGTTCTGACTTCTGAATCCCCCATTAGTTATTATCTGACTTATTTGGTCAATTAAATGAGTCTTAGTTTTTCCCGACACCTGCCTCTATTAATGTTCGCCTTGTATAACAGTTTTGCCATTCTTTTTACATATCCAAACCATCTAAGCATGCCAGGTATGAGTGTCACGAATGGGGTACAAGCTTTTTCACTTATAGTGTTTGTTAATTTGTTTGGAGATGTGGAAGAAGTGGATCGACAACAAGAGCATGGGCGGCGAGCAGCGGTTGAGCATGATTATGCGCTGCTTGATGCTGCGGCGCACCAAGGCGCTGCTGCAACAGGGCGGGCAGCTGGCCTGCCTGCCCGAGCGCACGGCGCACGACTGCCCAGTGCGCCTCAGCACCGAGGAGATGAACGTCTACCAGAAGGTCGGCCAGACAATTCATACTAATATTATGCTAAATATAGAAGAATTGTGGCACTTCTCGAATCGCTGGGGTGAAAGATTTCTACAGCAACAATTTAATGTGAATTGTTCTAATGATGATTAGTCGCTCTTGACATTATTGCCCAACTCTAGGGACACGTTTAGGACGGAATACGTGAAAAAATAAAAAAAAGTCCTCATGCTTTAATCTTAGTCAATTTTACATCCCGAACGAGAACATTGGCGTGATGAAATGTAATTATGAGATTAAAATTAATGAGCTGAAATATAATTTCATGTATTTATTTCATATAGGTGTTGGTGTCCTCCAAAACGCTGTTCGCGCAGTATCTCCACCAGCGTGCCGAGAAGCAAGCGGACGCCAACGGCCTCACCCGCATCGAGAAGGACAATGCGTACGCCCTGCACAAGAAGATGGTCGCTTTGCAAGGTACATAATTATGACCTATTTCAACGTTTTGTACTATTTTTATTACAAAAACCTTACCTAGGGTCAAAGTTATGTTTCACAATGTTGCTATGCTTTCCACATTATCATTAGCCCATGTTAGTTCCATAATAAATATGGGATTCACTTAATAAGCTCCATCGCCTCTGCCCTCTGTTCACCCTCTGTTTGTATCTAATGTAAATGTTATATGATTCTAGGTAAACAATGTTTACTTACAGCAGTGTTGGGTTATAATTAAAGTACTCTTGTTAAAAGATTTATACACATCGTGAAATGAGTTCAACCAGATAGATATATTAATAACTCTATTCTCATGACAAAAGTTCATTGATAGGTGTAAAGCCAGTGAAGGCTCATGAGATCCTGGTACTGCTGTTGCGACTGAGGCAGTTGTGCTGTCACTGTGGTCTGATTGCGGCCATGCTGAACGAGGATGATGCCGACGTGCAGGAAGATCCTGCTGGCAAGGATCTGCTCGCTGAACTCAACAAGCTGTCTCTGGATGATTCTAGAATCAGGGGAAAGGTAGTTCTACACTTATATTTGTTTGTGCTCATTGAAGTGTGATGCTTTTGTTTTGATCATGTTGTATGCTAATTGTTATCAGGAGAGTTCCAGAATTGTAATTGTGAGTTTTAATAATTAGTTCTTTATCCATTATGTTGTATATACAAAGAAAAAAGGACACTTATGATTGCATCTTGTCCCACTTATTTTTCGTAGGTATAGGTAGAAACTGAATTTCCATTGGCTACAATCTTACAAACATATTTGACCTCTTATACTTTTAATAGTGTACTCTATGATAGGAAATAAACTTGAATATTTATGTCATAATTAGTTTGTCCCATATATACTACTGTTGGATTATATAGAATGTTGAAAGTTGAAACACCTAGTGTCATATTGTGTTTGTCAGAATTTCTTTACATTATTTTAGTACTCCACAATTCAGGGTCGTATTTTATTATTGCACTTTCAAGGGTGATACCAATAGGTTAGTGGACAAACTCTACAGTCTATTATTGGAAGACTTCTTAAACTCTGACTAAAATGAGTATGTTTTCAAGATTTTTTTCACTACTCAATTATATTATGTTATGTTTTATTTCCTAGATTGGGGATAGAGATGGAGAAGACGAGGAGGACGAAGGGGCGGACGCAGAGGGCGCTACGGTGACCGAAGCCATTCGTTCTGTTCTGTCGCTGAAGAACCCCGTGTTCCGCCTTGAGAATCCATCGGCCAAGATCGCTGCTGTCATGGAGTGTCTTAATAAGAACGTGTTTCCTAATAAAGGTAAATTTTATCATCACTTCTATGTCATCTAGTACATTTCTGGTAATTCTTGACTCCACACTGACATAGTAAGGAGCAATAGTCGAGGCAGCTCGATCGGTATTCAGAATCAGAGGTAGCCACGTATTTTTCTGAATGAGTGGATCGAAGTAGCAACGACTATAATACTGACCATAATAAATACCACAGGTGTGAATAACCGTATCTATACTAGCATATATGATATATATAATATGCGTAATTCAGTCTTTCAGTCATAATAACGATTTCTTCGAATCTACCTTGGGTTTAGACGGTCATGGGTGGAATCGTGCAAAGAGTATAATGAGGTATGTCGAGGGTTGCGTGTCGCGCGCAGGCGAGAAGGCGGTGGTGGTGTCGCAGTGGACGTCGGTGCTGCGGCTGGTGGAGCGCGCGCTGGGCGCGGCGCGCGTGCCGAGCGCCACGCTGTCGGGCGCCGTGCCCGTGCGCGCGCGCGCCGCGCCCGTGGCCGCGCTCAACGACGCGCGCTCGCCCGTGCGCGTGCTGCTGCTCTCGCTGTGCGCCGGCGGCGTCGGCCTCAACCTCACCGGCGCCAACCACCTGCTGCTGCTCGACCCGCACTGGAACCCGCAGCTCGAGCAGCAGGCGCAGGATCGCATCTACCGCGTCGGACAGTCGCGCCACGTGCACATCTACAGGTACCTCTTGGGGGCATTCACTTTTCTATTTAAAATACGTTCATGTATGATAATCCCGTTTCGAAATAATCTCGTTTTACACACGTCGCCGTCGACCTGCGCCTGAAAGTCTATTTAATAGAAAACGTTCCAGGTCGCTTGCGAAGATCATTGCCCAATTCGATTGTTTCAAACCATTGAAGTACGTTCACATTTAGGTACCGTTTCATATACATATAAAAGGCAAGAGGCAATCTAATGACACTCACTAGAGGTACCTAAAATCTTGTAGCAGTAGACTGATAACAGTTGATAAAGATGATAATAATGAAGTAAGAAAATATATAATTAAATACATAAATATACCATAAACATAACGAACTAAGTATGCAAATGTAATTCGCAGAAAATTAGCATACAGATAAATGTATTAGTAATGTTTGTCAAGTTTTTTCACATCCGCCCGCGCGAGTTCTCCCCTTTCGTCCGGTGTCGAATGTTATGCCAAAATATTTCTATATTGGCACGTCGGTTTTATGGATGCTCGAGGAAAAATTGACATGTTTCGGAGAGTCACATAATTTTTAACTTTTTTCACGTTTCCTTTAGAATATACCGATTAATAACTAATAAAAGATTGTAAGGTAAATAGAATGTAACTTGTGTGTTAAAGCTATTTCTAGTAGGTATTTTTCCTTTTAGATAAATTTTAAAATGACTCATTGGTCGAATGGTTGTAAGCATAACTATTGGTCGTGTAATCCCCGGTTCGATTCCCGTGTAGATTCCTATATCCCGTGTAGATTTTCTAATTTGCAATTTCTAGTAGTGGCTCGGAGTCTGTTATGTGGCCGGTGTATAGCAATGGACTCACCACGTATTTTCCAGTGAGACTTAAATGTAACTGGTTAAACATGACTACTATGCTACAGGCATGATGTTAGGCGTTATTAATACAGTAGGTAATTTATATATACGATACATACCAGGCGAATAAATGATATAACGCTAATATACTACTAATGTAAAATTAAAAGGAAATTTCTTTGTGTAGGATGTTTTTCTGTCAATGATGTAAAACTTTCTCCAAGATTTTTATGAATTTTTATATACAAGTAATTTACGATTGGGAGAGACATATAGTTCAATTTTTACCCCGAGTACACGGTTCCCATAAGTTTCAACAGTAAGCAAGTTTGAAAGTTTAAATAAAAATATCTACGTGAAACAGTTCCTTATAGTATCGATCCAAACATAGCTCGTCTGTCAGTAGAACATGATATTGTTTGCGACGACTCCCGCCAACGGATTTGTCACTCCTTACTAATTGTGAAAAAATGTCGGGTACCTCTCCACACAGACATTTAAGAAGCTTTATTTCTTACGTACGTATATTCCGTGCACGTACTTACGGAAATAGATTTCCAATAACTCCGGGCACAGTCAAGTCTCTTCCGGTCATAGTCATTTCTGGTCTTGTACTCTTCTTATTCTTACCTCTACACATAAGTCATATTCTTTAAGATTTGTACATCAACTACATTAAAATGCCAAACAGTATGTGCATTAGTAAGATATTTGTGCATACATATCTTCACGCCAGCTCCCTAACGGGATAGACAGAGAGTGCCGAGTACCAAATATCTCTATTCTTACAGACCTATCATGATTCTTCTACATTCATAACTATTCATTATGCTCAATAGTAATATATCTATTATTATTATACACTTTTTATTGATTCTATTTTGTCTATTCAGAACTGGTTTCTTTGTTTTTTTTTTAAAGAAGTCTCGGTATAAATAAAACTAGTTCGGTCATAAATAAATAACCCCTGCGAAGTACAGAAGAAGCGAGCGTACTACTGGCAATTTATAAATGATTACTTACTTCTCAAATGCTTCATTATATTATACATATATCATTCATTTATTTGTTATTCGCAACGAAGAACATTTTGGCTGCCAATTAATAATTTCCAAAATTGTTTGACATAAGCTGAATACACTGTGGGTAGGGCATTATAATATATTATGTTATAGGTTCGTGTGTGTGGATACGGTGGAGCAATCTATCAGGAAATTGCAAGAGGCCAAGCTGGAGATGGCCGAGAACGTCCTCACGGGCGCCAGAAACACCAACGCCTCCAAATTGACCATAGAAGATCTCAAGATGCTTTTCAACATGGGCCCAACTGAGTCTCATTAAATCTGCAACCATCTTAGATACCAGTTAGAACGAAAAAATATTAGGTTACTATTAAAACTTTCATAGACAATGTATTTTGGTATTAAATGTTTCGTGACTGTTTATACACATGATTATAAATGTACCGGCTTAACTCACGTGAGTTTTTTCGGGATGCCCGACTAGTTTCGGACTTGTACGAGGTCCTTCCTCATGAGTTCCCAGTGTCTGCAATGAGGTCGCGGCGGAGAGTCCGCCGCGACCCGAAAAAACTCATGTGAGTTAAACCGGTACATTTATAATCATATAGACAATGTAGGTACTATATATTACAATATAAGTGTCCATTTCAAAGGTCACTGCCCACCATCATCCATTCAAATCCGTTATTAACAAGGTTACCACACAGTACAGTGCAATTCTCATCTCGGTCAATATTACCCCGCTCATAATCTACATATTAAGATATATCATGATACGTGCACATTTTAAATAGGATACGTATGTTAATTTCTATCGTGAGCACAGATTAAATGTAGATAGAATAGAGTACAGTTCGCTTCGGAACAGCGTGGTTGAAAATACTCCAGGCCTCTTACAGTTGCAAGAGAGATGTGTCCAGCAGTGGGACGTAAAAAGAGTCGTGGTCTAGAATACAATAGCTGACTTGTATTTCCAGACTCTCTTAAAGCTCTTTTTTTAATTATACAATTAATTTAAAATTTATTTGCAATGATCGTGTAGTTATGATGCTTGTGTAAAATTATCTACTCAGAATTTTTTTATTATTTGTCGTCTCACTGCTCCATGCAGATTAATTTGATGAGAATAAGGTGCTCGCCAGGATTTGAACCGGAGAAGTCTAAGTATGAATTCTAATCAATAATGCTCTCACTGCCTGTTTTGTCAAAATATGTACGTATATACTGTATTTGTTCCTTTTTTCTATTTCATCTTCGTAGAGACGAAGATGAAATAGAAAAAACGAGACGAAGATAAAATACATTTTATTGCTATATTTATTTGCTATTATACTTCGCACTCTCATAATGTTTTAGCTCAATTCATTTCATATTCTGAATGTCATGAACCTGTATTTAAATTCTAATATTTATTGAGCATTATAAATGTCCCAGTGATGACATATAGATCGATCCATATATATTCTCTATCCGTCCGCGAAAAGCTCTTTATTATAAAGAGCTTTTAATAGTTACTCAAAATAATTCTGGGTCATATCCGGGTGTATTTGAGGTGACCATCTCAACGTCAATCCTCAGGAGTTGCAATGCATCTTTGACTAGCTGCCAATAGGACTGTTACTAACTATAACACTAACAGCACTCTTTTTCACATTAATGAACTGTACTAATAGTGTTAAGTCCTATTCTGTTACCGTCGTATACTGTATTTACTTTCACTGACAATCTTCTTCCTCATGTGCTATTAGAGATCTGTTGAAGATGTTCATTTTTGGTAAGGGCTAGCTGTAATAGCTGTCTATTCTTCTACTAACTGCTGTCTACAATATTGTCATAATTTGTCTTCCTAACACGAGAATGAGAAGGGATAAGATCAGCGGTTAGGATTGTTTTTTTTAACATGTACCTACATAACAAACACATGTTCAGTAAATCCATATTGAAAGCACTTGGAAATATTTGAGAAATGCTGGTTGGTGATAGATAATGTTTTTTATCTTATATCTCTGATTTATAAGTCATTTTAAAACAAGTGACTGCTGTTACGAAAAGTTTTAAACTATTACACAATAAAAACCTCGTACATATTATGGAGCCATGACCCTCGATGAAGAAACTGGGTCAAAAGCATCGTTAAGGACGGACTTGGGATATTTATCCTATTTTTAATCTGTCACTATGTTTATACGAATTTGTAATATAAAAATGATTTAATTAGTCTTATATGATCTGTTTTTATAATAAATGATTAATTTGTTACTTAACTTGTTTTGTTTATATTAACATAATTACGTTTATTAAATCATTAATGCTCTATTGATTTGGCTTGCGTAAGAGAGGAAAATTTGTTGTGCAAAAAGGAAAACAGTGTCCGATACTAAAATTCGCAATTTACACCAATCCACGAAAGCTATCTATCTCTGCATCTTTATAACGCATAATACATACATAAAATACGTTGAAATAGGCCGTGCGGCAGACACCACGTTTCGTAAATCCGTGTATTACACGAATCAAACGAAATCAACATTGAATAATCTAATTGTAAAATATGTAGGTACACACATCGATTGTTATTTTTATGTCGTCACGCCAGTTCCATTTCAGGGTGGGCAGTGAGCATCAAATATTTTTATTTTTAAAGATCTGACGTGCTTCTTTACATTCACTTATTTCATACACACACGCCGGATTAATAATTATATTTATTCACATTAATATAAAGCTATATTCATAAGTAGGAATCCAGTACAATGTATAGTATATCAAGTAACATGTACAAGGCAAGTTCATTGTACATAATTATGTAAGCTTCAGGGTGGCCATCAAATTGACAGTAAATACCTAAGTGAATGGATATCACTTCATTTTTTATATATGATAGAAGTGTTTCGCCACAATCACACCTAATGGTAAGCGCAGATGCGTCCTAATATGGACCATGCTTGCCTAGGAAATGTCTATTCATCCACACTTGCTTTGCAGGGTCCTAGGTTATATGTATATTCACAAACATAGACACCGAGAGAGTATTTCACTCCTTGGGTGACAAACCACACGAACATTTTTCATATAATACTTTGCAAACGAACGTAACAAGCGCTTATACTAAATTTCGGCCACTCAGACACAACACAAATTTGTGTTATCCACTAAAAATAAACTAGGAATCACGGCCGGCACCGCGTCTCGGAGTAGTTACGGCGACGTCGCTCGTGGCGCACTCGTCAATCCCGGGCGCAGTCGTTCGCGAGATCTCACTATGAGCCTGGAGCACGGGCGCTCCTGCACGGGCTCCGCCCCGCACGTTACGAAGCGCCTCTGCGCTACAATCATGTTCATTATCGGCGTCATTTGCATATTCGGAGGTGAGCTTGCTTATCTCTTGTTATTGGGGCATCTTGTTTATTTTTGCTCGAACGTTTACCCGCTTACTAGTGCACCTGCCTGCATGAAGAATGTATGACGTGGGACAGTGAATTGAAATGCCTGGCAAGAGTACATTCGCGTCGACTCTCACCTGAAGTCAGTTTTTAATTATCACTGACTTAATTATCTCACTTTAGATATCACTCCTTTGTGGTCGCAACCCATGTAAGTGCTGTTTCGGCTTTGTTGTAATCGCAATTTGAGCATAGAATACTAGGTTATTAACGTTTCACAGTTGGAAGCGGATTTGAAATGAAAAAGGTTAAGGCTCTTTCACTTGGCTTCATTTAAATAATTTTACATTGTAAGGCATTGCCTGGTCATTAATTTATTATGCTTCAATTACGTCATGTAAAATTTTGATGGAGTAATTTAATGGGTAATTAGATGGGATTCTGATATTGAATGTTTTTGATTCTGCAATCTGTGACAATATGTAGTTCTCCAAAGGTCAATACTCTCCGTAATTCATAACCGAATTTCAATACAAGATACAAAATGCTTTCATCGAAGACAACAGAATAATTTGTTCAGGGGTGGATTTCAAAATTAAAAATATCAGTGCTTGTGACATTGTGTACCTACTAGTTTAAAAAGTACAGTTGAAGAGAAGCAAAGAATCTCGCCGTATACCTACATATTAATTATTGCATCAGAATTATTAAGAGTTCG
>DWMO01000241.1:0-10502 GCA_018245175.1 Elbella theseus
AAAGAAATTGAAGATATTGATATCAACATTACTGAAATATTTTTAGTTTACATTTTTTTATAATATATTTATACTTTAACTATAACTATAACTTAGAAGTCAGCCTCTCACTCCAGGATCCGGGGTTCCTGGCGCCTACCATTTGCCAAAAAACATACGTTTTGAAATCAACTGTTGCACATTGTAATATTAAAGGAAAACATCTCAAGTGATAATTATGATAATTACAAAAATACAGAACAGAACAACGCAAAATTGTTTAAGCTCTATTTACAGAGTTTACTGAAACCATTACAGCTATGAATGTTTCAGAGTTCATAGTTTAAACCAATTCCGTGATTGTTTTATTTGTGCCCCTGTGTGCAACACACACTCAATGTAATAAATACTGCAAGCCGAGCCAGTAAAATAATTGCCCTCGCTTCGGTAATACACTGCATGTACATTAGGTCCATAGGTTTTACTATCAAAATGTAATTGCATTTAGGTTTTGCAATTCCCGCGCTAAATTCATGAAGTTTTAGAGGGTTTATTTTGCTCGCTTCGTTTAGTTTTATTTTATTATTTTAATATTCAGCACAGTAATGCAATACAACGTGTTATCGTTACGTATGTATGTGTGACAATATTGTATAAATTATATTATTAGATACATACATAAATAATACATAGGTATGTGGAAGAAACACGTTAGATCTCTGAGGACAGAGATATTTCGGTGTTCAGTACTCCCTGTCTTACCCTGGAAGAAACCTAGTGTGGTAATACAATGGTAATAATAGAATAAAAAATATAAATAGACCGTTAGAGCCACTTTAGACAATGCGATGGATATTTTTTGTGAGTTTGAGCTTCGCTTGATACAGACGTATTTAATCCAATGTAATTCTTCAATTCTTAACAATATAATATGATAAACATTACAAACTTAAACAGCATTGTACTCCACATCCAATATAATCTCACATAGACTACTATTACGATTTTTATACATATTTTTGAATGCTTAGTTATTACAATTTATTTTCCTGTTCAATATAATGCTGAAAATTTTACGTATGCAAATAAACGTATTTACTAAATTCTTCTTACATTGAGTATTCTACATATAACATATTATTACTGTGGTATACAGAGCAGAGTTATTCACTGAAAATTTCGCGCAAGTACAAGTTTAGTGGCGACGCAGAAAGTATGGGGTCGGTTTTATCGCGCTCCACAGCGGAGAGTTTAGTGGACCCCGGGGACCAGCGCCTCACGTGCACACATTGATTCTCCATGAGCCCATGTCTTACCCTAGGATATATTATGGAACTTGGAATGTGTATGTATGTTTTTATCTTAGGTAAAATTTTGTAACTTAATTTACAGGTCTATAAAGGCTGATGTTTAACAGTGTGTTCTGTGACGACCCTGTAAGAACCAGGCATAATGATAGTATAATAATAATATGCATTCATTGAGTGTATGTATATACTTTATGATGAATAAAATAATTTGAATTTGAATTTGCCAGATGTTACTTTGGGCGAATAAAGTAGAGAAAAATTAACTGATTTAAATGTCACGTAAATTTAATTAGTTTCATTCTATAAATATATACGATATTCTATGAATATGACGTAGATTCAACTAGTTTACCGAATTATGAGTAGGTGACTCCAAGGAAGGTATCCTTAATACTTTATATGTAGGTAGGCAGAAAGCACTTGATGCTCTATTTCTGATATCTCTGTACTCCTCAAGGAAACTTTCGTAAATATATGAATTTTTAAATAATAATATTTTTCGTTGACAAGTAACAAATATTTAAGAGTTTACTCAGAAGCTTAGATTTGTTAATTTTAATAATTACTGTCATCACACCAGTTCCCTAGCATTTAATACATATAGACTGGCGGACAGATCCAAACTGCAGTCGCCAGAATCTTTTAAATACTTCCATAATATACCTATACTCTATTGCTATGTCACAAAAGAAGAAACAGCTGCAATAATTTACAAAATTCGAAGAAATACACCCTTTCTTGTACAGCATATTGCACCATACTTTAGTATGCCCAGGAGAGCGCGCGCTCAGGGTCTGAGCAATAACATTCTGCATGTTCCACGTGCTATATCTTGCAGCAATGTGTGTAACTTGAGAGCTTGTTTTATTGAAAAGGCATATTTACTCTATATCTAACCGAATTCATATTAACTGAATGTAACATCACGACTGTAATCTCTAACGAGGTAGGCAGAGGAGTGCAATACATTGCCACGTTTCACCAATTACATTTATATCCCACTATGGAATACGGTCAAACTCATATTGTACTGTTTAATCCTAAATTGTTTTTGATACAACTTTTTTATACCACAATACAGCGAACATTATATACACATAATATGTAAATGTCTTTAAATAGGAAAAACTGAATACATTTAAAAACTATACATGACAGTATTTTTTGACCTTAGGTTTAAGTGATAACATTCTAAAATTTATTCCTTTGGTATAGATTATTACAAATGAAAAAAAAAATAGCTATAATAATCTAGCCACCCAGAAGTAATTTAAAAAACGTTTAGATAGAACGGAAAAAACTGGCTTAACGTTAAAATAATTAATTATTTTCGCAAAAAATGTAACATGCATAAACCGAGTAAGATTTTTCTTGAGCAATACCTTTACAAGCACCACCTACGCAGGTTTACTGATCATACGAAATTCCGAACACTGATCAGTATCGAGGCAGGAAATTACATTTTGTAAACACCTCTCTACGAACGTGTTATCAGCATTGAGTTTTTACCGCCGACCGACCTCATAGAGCAAGTGTATGGAGGTAGCGCAATAAAATAAACAAGAGATACAGAGTAAGTCTGTGCGTTCTGGCGCGCGGCGCACGGGAGAGTTTACGGCGCCCTGGGGACACCGCGCGCGCATTGATTCTATATGAACGCCAATATCTACCTCACAGAGCGTCTGTATACCTACATGTACCCAGTTTATTATCTGCCCGATGCATGGCAACAGGCTCACCGCATACTATATACCACGGTGAGACGTTAACGTAACTGGTGAAACGTGACGGTGTACTATATTCCTCTGCCAACCTTTTCTGGGAACTGTATAACACTTCTCTGCCTACCGCTTCAGTCATTATAGGTTTGATGTTATTTTTTTATTTTATTTATTATTATATCCTCACACCGGGTTCCTTAAGGAGAGGCAAAGAGCACATAGTGCCACATATCTCTATCCTCCCAGACCTGACGTATTTTTTGCATGTCTTTTTATAAACGCACGTCGGTTTTGGAAAGCTCTGACTCCCTCATCAGTCAGTATCCGACATACTTGGTCAAGATAAGGGAGGCCTATGTCCAGCAGTAGACTGACTGATGTGAATGAAATGTTGTCGCGTCATGGTGCACTCGAATATTTAATTCGCTTTGAAGTCACTTCAGCACGTCACATTAGGAACGTTACTGTATCATAAATGACTAAGCCGGGGATGTCTCCCGCTCCGAAGGAATTAATATCCACTTAATAACATTGTAGCTGCGACGTGACTGCCTGGCCCTTCCACCATTAGTTGTCACCTGAGCCCAGCGCTGATTGCGTCCCCAGCGGCGAAATACGTCCCGTAAATAACAATATTTCTAGATAATAAGAGAGGTCGTGCAGCATCCACTCCCTATTGAGTTAGACAATTAAGGTAGTCTTATTAAGTTATAGTATCTCACGGCGTCCATTCAATATAATTAGTGCGGGTACGTGACAGGCGTACCCCGTGATATGGTCGTAGATGGTTATTGGGCAGGATTTTATATAGATATATGTATATGTTTAGCACTTTGTGTTCTCTACTCACCCCATAAAGGACCTGGCGTGACGATACTGTGTGATATTTTTGGGTACATAACGATCAAAAACAAAAAAAAAATCATTTATAATTAATAATCCTCTTATAATTAAAAAGATTTGGCTTACATACCTTTAATACAGACCATTTTAAACCTTCTATAGATGTTTTTTAAGTAACAGAATTAATTTAATATTTTTATATGGAAAATTCTCTTGCATAATTTGTATGACATATACCTAACCTTAACCGTGAGCGTCAATTTATTAAAAGCGCCAAAATATGACGTCATACAGGATAAATGAAAGTTCTTCAATGTTTATTCAAATTTAAAAACTAATATTTAAAACTGGTACCTGAATATCAAACAAATATTTTAACAGAACACTATAAAGTTGCAAATAAAGCGATACTCATTAATATTGCAATTTTTGACTATTTAAAATAGAGGCACTTTTAAGAAATATTTAAACTCATTAAAGGTGCCCGTAAGAACACACTACACAAAATATAATAAACAAAATGGAAGTAATAGTTCCCATTGTTCCAAATACAAAATGACACGATATTTCATACGCGGTAAAATATTGCGGTGCACGGTGCCCTTTCTTTTTCGTATGAATTCATAATTTAATTGAGTACAATATATTACAAGTTAGGTAATCCAAATCTACATAATACATTTATCCGGTTTCATATATGTAGGTGGTTTCTTGTAAGGGTCCGCGGGTATTCGCGAGGGTGAAGTGGCGAGGAACTTTTGGGTCCTTATTTATTGTTATTACCTCATTAAGGTACGTACCAAGCGATATCCTACAAATTGCAAATAAATAAACCACCGCGAGTACTCGCCGAGTCAGTAAAAGGAAATGTTTTCGGACGAAGCGTCTGAGCTTAATGAAATTCTTTGATGTCATTTACCGAGAAAAAAATCCAATTTTTTTTTTATATTAGTTCGTAATCTAAAATTATTGTATTAAGTAATTGTCCAATCCAGTAAATTATTGCATGTGTTTACATGCACGCAACACTATTTTAGTCCATTTACAAATCATACAGCGCTAGTTTTAAAGGTATAGCCTTTATATTCCTAACCCGTAATAAACCCAGCATACCGATATTATGGCAATAATGCCTCCCAACAAAAACTTCCAATAATTAGTCCGAATTCGTTCTATTATTTCATATATTTGTTTATTATAAATATTCGTTCCATTAATGGCTGATTTCGCGTTATTCGTAATTATTTCATTACGACATTGTATACATTCACACTTACTATAATTAAATAATACGCGTGTGTCCATCGTGGGGATTATGAGCTAAACTCTTAGGGGAGGGCCGTGTCCAGCGGTGGACTTTAATAGACTGCTGATGATGATAAATATATATAAGATGATAAATATAAACTTATTCATGATGATGATGATGATATAAACTTATTGATGTCAGTATTTCCAATTAAATAAAAGAGCTTTCAGTAACTGAATATTCGACAGTTATTACCCTGTTCTGGGTTACGCAGTTAATTAGATATAACCTGTCCCATACGATTTACTTATTATTAACTAAACATAACCGAAACTTCAAATAAAATGTGTATGTATAATTGTTTTATTTTCAGCATAAAAATATTTAAGTCAACAACAAATGGAACTGAAACTTAGCAAATAGTTTAAATTGGGTTTAAATTAGATTTAGAACAGTTAAGTCAATATTTTTGGAAAAAATACTTTATCAAGTTTAGTGTTAATGTTGCCATGCTGCTCTTCCCCCGCGTGTACACAATTATGGTAACAAAGCTTCCAAATGCACTCATCGAAGTCAAATGACTCATGACTAAAACACGACATAGAGTGTAGCACAAACAACATAGTGCTACAGCACTGATACTCAAGCCAAAATACGCCCTATCACATAGGTGGGAGCGTAGGTATTTTGTACTTATTGAGCGCAAATTTTGAAGACCGCAACCCTTTGAATAGTCAATGTCGCGAACCCTTATCTCGCCACAGAAAGGCGACACCACATTACCGGTATTATGCTTCTGCTCGATGTCGCTGCAGCTTTACAAAAAAGCGCTCTGGTGTTACGGTATTAGAGCCGCGAATTGTATACGAAGCGCTTGAAGCGGAGGACATTTTCAAAGTGCAATTTATACTGTATTGGAAGTTACAGCGCGTTTACCCCGCCTGCACAATATTTTGTGCCGGGCCAATGTGGCGCGGCTCAGCCTTGTTGCATGTCCTCTGTGAAAGACAGCTTTACATTTTCTTGTCTCCGCGCGAAAATTTAATAAGCATAAGTGGAAAACCCCGCACACTATTGAAGTTCACGAAACGATTAGGAAATTGTGTGTTCCACGCAATTTGTTCCTAAACTAAAACACGAAGCGCGAATATATTGGATCATACCTATGTACATACATATGTGTGTCATCGATTATATTCTACTTAGTTGGATGGAATTCCGAAAATACATCTCGTATTGAGATATAGCAATAACGTCGTTATGTTTTAGGACATAACAGTTAAATTACTATACACATTTATATTATAATTAAATTTGATAATAGATTTTCGCAAAAGATATACCTTTAGGCTTGTCGGTAATATTCACTCATATATCCTAAAATTCAAAAGGGATAAATGAAATGTATTTTAAATATATTTGTTACCGTTTCTTAAATTTGTAACGGGAATATTTGTAAATAATTCTCAATCCACGCTAATGGTACTATGTTGAATAAATTTCTAAATATTTTTAATTTTACATAAAAGTATAGATATGTTAAGTACTAAAATGTACAATATTCACATGGAGTTTAATTCTATCTAACTGTTATTGTAAGTTGAATTTAACACTTCCTATTTTCCAGTCGCATTGTTATGATTACGTATCTTTAAACTAGAAATTGTCCTTAGAACACAGCCTGCCTAAGTATCTGTTACCGTTGACTGTGAAGCTTCCAGTAGTGTGCACATATCACATTATAATTTTCCATTATCATAATGGATGTATGATCACAGTCCGTTCGCCCTTAAATTTTAATTCCACCGCCTCACGGGGGCCATCGCCCTTGCTCGTGGCCACCCTACGCATGACGTATAGTTCGGCTTGGACGAGCTCACGAGCTGATATGTTATAATTTTTATGATGTCATATCAAACATTAGCGTTCCACGCTGAACGTATGTATCTTCAAATTAATTTTTTTGCCGATTTGGAAAAACTTCACATATCACTATTACCCACATATAATATTGTGCATATTATAAGACAAATGAAATAATTAAATCGAAGGACAAAGCAATAAAATATGTATCATAATTGTGTCGTACGTTAAAGGCACGTGTCGACGACATTTATACTGACCCTCATATAATGAATAACTCTGATAATACTTAAAGGGACAACTCCATTGAAATACTGATACGATTCTAATGAAACTTTATCATTTGCACATTTGAAAATACGTTATTTATTATTCGTTATTAATTACACATTACTGAAAAAGAATACAATGTCATATATTTTTAAACAGATACACAACAAGACTGTTAAATTCTATTTTCGTTTAAACACGTAATAATGACACAAAAGTTAAGTAAATTTTTGTTAAGTCACGTCAGCGTATAAGATTAGGTAATATGATTGTTGAAAAGCGTGTCAGCCATTCTGTAGGTATAATCTCGTCAGCCACTGCATCATAAATTTCGTTACGTGCAGTTTCCTCGTTACGCTCACGTGCAATATGAGCTAGTGCATCGATGCCGAGCGCCTAATTTGACGGCTACGTGCATAATTTGCGAGCAATATCGTGAAGATATACGGCTGAAAGATTGATTTTTAAAATATTAGAAGAGGATAAAGGTTCTTATCTCTGTAAAAATTCTGTATACCCCAATAACTATGTATTATATATTGATATAAATAAACCTGAATACACGATATCACACTAATTTAACACGCACGCCGGTCGTACATCTACATACATAATTATATTAAAGTATGTTTCAAAAATTAATAAACCTTTAAAAGACCTCGAAAAATATGAAATTAATTCATCGTGGAATATTTCCGTCACAGTAAAAATAGCTAGCGGCAATGAATGTAAAAACTTTAAAGGCAATGTGCTAGTTAGTGAAATCGAATTACCGGGTAGGAAAATTCCCGTTTATCAGAACGCCGTATAGACGCACCGTCGCCGCGTCGCGCGTCGCCCACTCGATCGCTCTGCCTCGAACATCTGAATCAGCCAGCTCTTTTTATGTAACCACACTGAAATAACTATTGCACCCCCGTGCTACCTAAAAATAACTGCAACAAACTTTTATTTTATATCAAAAGAGTATTAAAGTTTCATTGTTAGATGAGCTGCATCGCTGGCCATTTCTAAATATAGGACATTGCTCTTGTAATGTTACTTTATGATATTACTAAACATTTGTGTCCACTAATTCCCCTGAAAAAGAACAAATTATATAAATTTATTTTAATGAAATACGTTAAGGTCATAGTCTGCCACGCTAGTTAAATGAGAGTTGTTTTCGAACACTATAAAGAAAGCTAAGATGTGCAGGCTTCCTGTAGTTCTTGTTAAGCAATAATTTGCACAGACTAATTTGCAAACCTTATAACAAAAAGCGTCTTAATAATTGGTATTTTAAAAACATCTTTCAAAAACCTGGCTCTTTATGATAAAAGAAAAGTTATCTTAAAAACATAAGATACGAGTATAACACGAAATTTGGATATTTATGGACCAAAACTTTTTAGTACATGTTAAAAAAATTTAGAAAGATTCCGGGATCTTCTCAGGAATGTCCTCGTGTCCCTATTGCGCTAAGCAACTCAAGTTCATCTCGAGTCAAGTAGGTCCCAGACTTCGCTCGCTTTGTTACGCTCGGCAACCTGCGGTCACTCGCTGCTGTCGTTTCCGGAGTCACATAAATCTGACTCTCCAACCTGACCGCGCTCCTCTAGCAACAAAGCTACAGATTATGTACTCAGTTTATCTTATTCCAAAGAATATTTGAGTATTGTCTCTGTACTCGATTTTTTCTATTATAAGACAAGTATTTAAGTAAAAAATGTACCGACTTACGTATATTTTTTCGGGATAGTCGACTAGTTTTAAACCGAAGTCTTTCTTCATAATCTCAAGCCAATCACAGCAAAGACTATCTTTGAAGGCGCACTATTTTTTTATATAGATGATAACAAAAAGCTTATTAATAAAACATGTGTTGTTATACTATTTAAGGATTGTCTCACTAATTTCGTCTGTACTAATATTCAGTTTGAAATAGAATGTGACAGCAGACTATGCACCTCACTTCACCTGTGAGCGATGTCACTGTCACTAACATTGCAGTGTCACTTGCCTCAGAACCATTCTGAAACGTAATGCGAACGTAGTTACTATGTATATTGAATAACCGAAGCAATATTTTAAGACTATTGACTAACCTTAAATGACTTTTGTGATCGATAGCTCATAATTGCAAGTATGTCTACGGCATGAGAACAAAAGATTTGTTTGTCCATACAAGATTTCAAATAGCCAATGTTTTAGTGGAAGTTTAACTTTTAACATTGTGGCCTACATGTTTGCTTAGGCTATGCGTATTGTGTAGTTCAATTTCAAAATGTTAAATCCTCACCATTTTTCGAAATTTATATACTTCTGCAATCATTAATATCAGCGGTACCTTTGGTGTCATAATTTCCAAAACGCTACAAAATAGCCCATTTAGGTGCAAAGTCGGGGATTGTCACTATTGCACAGTTCCATTTCCCTCGTTTTTTTTTGTTTCAGGAAATTTCACTTTGTATTTTTCATTTATGTGCAAATTACTCGAGGTGCTGCCGGCGACTTTAGTTAAAAAATGTTTTCCTTTTCCAGATCTAATTTTTGAAGTACGTAAATAAGATTTCTTCTGGGGGACAACAATTTCCTCTTGGCATATTTTGTGTAATATATTGTTTAATCTTTTGAGATTAAATAATAATAACCTATTTTCTTACTTTTGTAACACAAAAGGGTATGAATTGGCTTACTTTTATCGAAGGTCCTAGGAATATTTCATGTGGTTCTTCTACTTGCCTGTGCAGAGATCTCGTCTAATAAGACCTGAATATATCTCCATCACCGCTTCTCTTTCCATGTTAATGGAGATACATGTCACTAACCAACATGTCTGTAAATTGTACTTAAATAGCCTTGTACTCATAACAAAGTAGTTATTTGTAAGAATCGAAGGTAATTTACATATACATATATTCTCAAACTCGCAAAAGCGTTCATTAAGCTTTGCCTTTAGAGGACCCTTGTCTAATTGACATTTGCGTTGTCTTCTTTCACATGTCGTCTCATCATCATGTAAGTGAACAGACCGTTCACAGAAGTGAAAGGTTAAGGCCATTATATGTAATGGCTTGCAACACATGCCTTAGATATTCTTATGGAGAACTCTTATCCGATATGTTACATATATGAACTTTTTTATTATAGTCGTACAAGATTTCTAGATTTTTCTACGGAATTTCTAAGTTTGGAAATCGCTTCATAATACAAAAAAGAGAGTGGATTTAGGTTAGACCAGCATACTTACAGGCTCACCTTATATACGTATGCCTACTGTTCAGA
>DWMO01000242.1:0-10496 GCA_018245175.1 Elbella theseus
GAGACACTTTTCCGAGATCAAATAAAGAGAGCGGATACATTTTCAATTATGGAGAGGAAATGCAGCATGTACCGCAGAAATATGCACGACATCGAAGATTTATGCCATCGTAGCGAAGAAAATATGAATCGTAACACTTGGAACTTGACAGGGCGAGTTATAAAACAAATCAATGCACAAGAACCTTATGGTACGAGACAATGAAATCCTTGCCAGCTATCTTTATGTTTTGTGTGAAACTATAATTCGTTCTTAAAATAAACAATGTTGCCATTGTTACCAAACAACATTGAAAAATATACGATTGTAAATTTAAAAATAATGGAACTTATTTATTTATTATTATAAACACTAAGAATTTTATGGATCGATTTTTTTAAGCTTTGTACTGATAATTCAGTGGTACTGATGATGATTAATATTTTAATTATTTATTTCATTTTTATAATTTATAAACAGCTAACAGTAAACGGCCAATTTAAGAAATAAGTAATAATATTTCTCTCAGTACCTACATATTTTAAAAACACGTTCGTACAAAAAACGTAACATGACGTCTGTAATTTCCGAAGGGAGGCATAGTCCCCGAAGGGAGGATATAGTCTCTATTGTAATTGTAATAAATAAATAAATAAATATCTGACTACCCTTTAGGGAATACAAGTCAGAAAAAAACTTACTAATCTAAACCTTTAGTGAGCATTCCTATTAATAAAGAAATGATTTAATCCACCCACAGTTGGTAAAAGACACCCATGAACAAGTAAAAACGCCTTAATACAATGTGTGTCAAATTTTATTGGTGTCAATTGATCTAAAAAGCGATAATAACATAATGACATTAGTATTGCGTGTTATATATAGTCGGCACGCTCTCCGAGTACGTACAAAGAAGCAGGAAAGTCAACTCACGATACACTTAGAGGCAAAGTGATTGCAAAATGCCTTATTTTCTCATATTTTTTTAGTTTTTTTCATACGCTTTATCGAAATAGTCCAAGACTCTTACTACCATTACTTGAAAACTAAAGTGATCTTTGCTTTAGAAGATATACTGGCTGATACATTTTATGTGCTTTTAAGTTGATTGCTGACTCTGTCTTACGCACTCACTTTCGTCTTTTCCAATAATGTAGAGTCTCTTGTGTTACATGATTTTAAATCATTCTTAGTTGTAATTTAACACACAATGTTACTGTTGTTATTATTGTTCATGTATATTTTAAACGTCCCTATAATACATTAAACATTAAATGTACATATGCTACAAATCGCATTCATGATAGTTTTTAAACGAACAATTCTAATAATCATGCTCTATGTAAGCCATTTGTATAAACCAAACATTAAAACCAATATGACTAATAATATATTAAACCGCCCAAAACACACGAAGGTCTAATCGCACAGAATTAATGAAAGCTCACGATTAGGCAGCGCGCTCATTAGTATCGTCACGAGTGTATAGAAAAAGCTACGCTGGCATGTATTAGTTATAATAGACGCGCGTGTTTATTCAGTGTGTTGGGGCACTTATAACGGATCGGTGGCGGGCACGCGCGCCTCAGAAAGCATCAATTACTTGTTCGTGAGCGCTGCCGCACTCCGACCAATATAAATAAAACTAGCCAGCACACGCCGCGCCGCTACCAAGCGACTGCCACAATTTCACAGTGGCGCAATTGTAAAATGCTAGACTGAAAAGGTCTCGGGTTCAAACTGCTTATCTTTGTGTCAGAACAGCCGACGTGGAGTTTAATGTCTGATGGGCTCTCGCCATTATCAGCACGTGCCCCGAGCGGTTTAGCCGCGACTCACTATTTAGTACTTCCAATACGGTATTTATAAAAATGCGTTACAATTGGTAATATATGTAAGTAGAAATGCTAACTAACTTCAATAGTTCTTTTAATAAATGCAGTATTGAATATTTTTCCTTATGAATGTTTTATTGTTTTTCTTTATGTCCGCGTATTAAATAAGATAATTTATTCGATACGAGGTAAGAAAAGGTTTTAATAAACTGCTTAATCGCGCTTTTAAACCACCATTTTGAACATAACGAGTTACATAAGAATAAGCTCAGAAACGATGTATTTTTACAATCGTCGTGTACAATAAAAGAAAATAGGATGGTTAACGCTTCGATTTTCAAATTGTATTATGAACGGTCTTTTAATCCAATTACTCAGAAAGCTTGGAAAGACTGTCACTTTATAATGTGTACAATTCGATGACCAGGCGATTGGAAGTCGTGACTCGGTAAAGCGCGAATTGGCACGCGACGGGCGACGTGGTCGCCGCTTCGGAAGAATAAGATTAAAAGTATATTTGATACTCGTAGGACATGCACTTTCTAAGTCTTCAAGTGTGAAATATTCTAATACACGACTTTGAGCAACATTATCCAATATCTATATACGTTCGTGTTTTGGTTCTGATAACATATTTGCATGAACAAACAAAATTGCAGCTTTACATATAGTTTTGACTATTTCTCATAAGGGTAGGCAGAGATTAAGAATTTCCACCTGCAACGCGAAGACTTTTTTCGCCTGTGTTATAATATGAAAGTCGTCATACATTCTTATACATGTACCAGCAATTAAAAATTTTCGTACATTTTGTCTAATGTCATATAGAACTTTTACCACTAAAAAGACACATTGTGAATCCGCCTGCTTGTCAATAAAAAAGGCGAAAGACGACTATTGAAGCGCGTAGCCGGCGCCATTCTTTTTTTTTTCGACTCTGTGCCATTTTCGCTTTCCTAACAATAGCCTCGGTCACGCACAGAGTGGATAAAGGCTTCGATTGATTCGCTTTCGCTTCCGATGTCGAAGTCGATGACGATAATCAGCCCTTGTGGTTTTCTGGCTGCGATTGTGAAATGTTCGGGCAAACCTCAACCTCAAACTGAATTATTTATATCCTTCGTAATATAAATAGAATGTTCGAGATTTGAGATTTAATTATACGACATCAGAACGTCAGATTTCTTTCGGGATAGGTAGAGAGCACCGTGTACAAATATTTCTATCCTCACCTATAAAATGTTCGTCTTCTACGTTTATTCCTCACTCACTCTCTTCATTCGCTTCGGAGACAATTTCGTGATTTTGGTTTTAGAGACTTCTGAATCTCCCATCATCCAGTGTCTGATGAATTAATCGTAATAATTTTTATCAGTTCATTTAACATTCGACACAAAACAAAGGTTTTAAAGCGAACATGTTAACAGTATAAACGATTGAAGGATATTATTATTGTATTCCTAAAGTTTGACTGACGTAAAAACCATACATATGATCGTCTCCCGTAGTAGGAATAAAAAAATATATTATCATTCAATTTAAGAAACACTATCAGCTATCATAATGTCATACTTACGAGAGATTAATCTAGATAAAGCACACAGCATAAAGGTATTTCCCAGTCGCTGCTCGCTGCCAATCCCGTGACAAACTTGGCGTAATGATATATAACCACAAAATCACATATTTTATATTAATATTTCCTAAACACTAATCATACAAAACATAATTAATTCCACTCTTAAGTGAACAGTTAGTTCCATGTCATCGATTGAACCGTAAAATCTATTACACCTAGCCACGTAGCATACAAAAACCACAACGAGCATAATTACGCATCAGTTGTAAATGTAATCGTCGTATCTAAACGAATAATGATACAGGTGTACGTAGCCAGCAACCCGTTTGTAAGAGTACCTTAACACAGAGTACCCACTGACAGAAGCGTGCACGCAATATATAACTCCAAACGAACGTCATGTTCCGCTTTGTTAGGGAACGCAAACTAGTGTCTAGCATTTGTTCCTAGCAGAGAACCTTATAAATGACTAGTTGTTCCATATCGCTTTGTCTGCTTAAAATTCTTGTTAACGTCCGTTGTTATTGCCACGGCTATTGTTTATGCAACATAACTTCATTTGTTAATTCCTTGTGTGATCTGATTTAAACTGAGAACGGGATGTTTTGAAACCCGTAATCAATTATTGCTTCTTAGAAGATTTTTCTTTTACGATGAGTCAGCGGATAACTCCCTACTACCGCTCATAGTACCTGCTTCATATCCCAAACTAACATACATCCTCATCATCATCGTCACTAGCCTGCCCAGGTCTACTGCTGGACGTGGGCCTCTCGAATAACCACATACCCTTAAAAGGACTAACCACTAAAAGTAACTTCCAGAAATTTCTCGTTATTTCTAAATATCTTCTACATCTTCTGTAAATACTAAGCACTGATACATTTTACTTATGTATAAATTAAAAGAACAGTAGTATATCACAATTTAAACTTGAAAATATTTTTTACGAAGAACCAAATTTTACGATTGATATATTTGAAGCGAACAGAGGTAACAAAAATTTAATAACTTTCTTTCACATGCATTAAAATCACGCTTTAAAAATGATATTACAAAGGTAAGATAAATGTTGTAACAAGAAACAAATCGAAAAGTTTGATACAAATGTCAATACATGGCATTATTTCTCACGAGATCAGAAAAACGTACAATACAGTAATTATTCAATGTTAAACTAGCAGATATAACTACAAATAAGGACCTATAATAAATATATGACATGTAATCAACTGTTAAACACGGGCCTGTCCTCGATCAGAAAAGTTATAATGCTTATCTTTATATTGTGCTATGGTATGTTACGTCAATAAATACATATATTATAGTAATGAGTACGTTATATAAATAATGGCACAGAATTGTACCACTTCCTTCAACTACATGTATTCCCAATAAAGTATACATTTATTTTAAGGCAATAGAGCAAGCCATTAAGCGCTAAATATATAATTACCTCAGGATATCCTGTTAAACTCTTATTCATTAAAGCCTAAGCTCGAAAAGCGCTTAAGCGCTCACCTTTAAATACAATAAGTCTAATGAATAATAAATCTCGTATATCCAACCTTCGCTAGATGTTTAGTTTCGCTGGTAGGTCAGTCGCGAACAATCGGTCAGCGCCGCGGGCAATGTCTTGCGTTATCGCGGGCGAGCTACGAACAAACAAATTCAATTAGGATTAAGAAATTAAAGTTCGCTTCAAAGACGCCGCTCAGCGCTTCCGATGCTATCCGAACGGGGTCATTGACGTACCTCACATTACGCATAAATTTTTTTGCTCACAACTCCTTGTTGCTTTCTTTGATAATATAATGATAGAGAGTGTTGAATACTTTGGCAATCGCTGCTTTCTGCATATCCCGTAAGAGATCTAACGTGATAATATAATAATTACAATTTAAATTTAAAAAATGCAATAGAATAATTTAAGAACATGATTTATTTCTTGCTCTACATAGAGTTAATTTTCATAAAAGTCGGTTAAAAAGTATACAGTAATGACAGTAGAGTTTCTTTAGTTTGCATATTAATTTTAAAAACTCTACAGTAATCGTGTCACACGTATGGAATACAGTTTTTGCCGTGTGAAAAACTGTAAACAGTTAAGAATATTGACATTTAGCTTATACGTGACGCGTTTGAGTAATGAATTCGCGTTGTATCCACAGTTTTCTAAGAAATCTACATACGCGTGAGAAATGTCGTCCTGAACCTTTGACACTGCGGTAATATAACCACTCTACAGTAGAGTAATTAACTGCTCCGGTTTTGTTGTTAGTATGGCGTGTAGAGCACACGGTATGTATCTTCACAACATTATAACTTTTCTCTTAATACATTAATTATAAACGTTTATAACATTCCTTATGAAGTTAATTATGGAATAACAGTGAAGGAATTACACATAATTCTTATTAGATTTTTGTTAATATTTATAAGTGTAATTTGATTCATGTTTCGATTTTCCATTCAACTTCAAGTTGAAGCTTTGATTATAAGGAACCGCATAATACTGTAAATTTATGCAAGAACAAAGACGAACAGACAATATTGAACATTTAAAAGGATAGGTATTATAATATGAGTAACCGTTGATAATTTGATCACGATATATTATTAAATAAAATCGATGTTAAGTAATGGAACAAATGGTACCTTTATATGATACACTGAATTTCGATTACCAGTATCTTTTAAATTTATTATTTAACTTAGTAATAAAATAACTATAGTATTTCGATGCAAAACAGATATTTTGAATCGCACCCACAAATTAAATCAATTAATATCAAGATCTCGTTGAAGTCTTTTACGCAGTCGTTTGTTTATTGCCTCACGTCCATCCTTGATGTATAAGTTTATTACGAACCTTCTTCAACGTGTATCTAGAGCATTAGATATATCAATTTGTCTAAATGCTACCTAATTGGAACCTCTGAGTCAATAAACTTTAAACGATTGCCATTTATTTTACTTGATTAAGGGGTCGCAGCTTTGCTTAAATTTTATTTGTTTACCATACCACAGTTTAGACATTCTAGTCGATTTCAGATAAACGAATTAAAATATGTTTTATTATTTAAGAAAGTATGAAATTAGTCATCCACATAAAATTCAAATAAGAAACAAACAATGAAATGTAATGGATACGGTTGTAGATAATTATAAATTTATAAATTAAAATAGTTAAAAAAAATGTCGTCACTATCCCCCTTTCTACCATCCCACTATTAGACACAGGTCTCCTCACAAATAGAAGTTAAGGCCACAGTCAGTACAAAAGTATATACAAAATATTTTCTTGAATTCCTGGTAGGTACGTATTCAATCCTAAATACATATATTTACAACGGAGACGCAACATCTCTAAGAATCCAGTTGTAACGTGGCACCCGGTACATTTACACGAGCGTACATATATCAAGCGGCATGGCAAATGATACCATGGCGTGACATAAATAGCAATATGAGGCTGGAACGTAGAATTATCTAAAAGGGGACCGTCGACTACTTTTCCTTCGCCGATCGTGTTTTCTCGCGACCGGTACGAGTCACATCACTTAACGGAAACTGTCGTTTTCAATCGCAAAACCGGAGCGACGATTCCTCTTATCAAATCACGGGTCTCGTCGGATAGTGAAAATTTTCCCACATTTTCTTGAGATCCATCGGTCCGCTGATGATATGAATCAAGGTGAAATTGTTGGTTGGCACAACGCTTGAGGCTGGTAATAGTTGGTTGTTGCTAAGTTTTCACTAGACGCCTGTTACGCACCAGCGCTACATTCGATCACTTTAACGCATCGATTTTGCATACGTCTCTAGGTAGAGTCAATTTAATATCAATAAATAATACGTGGCTGTTACATTACTTCCTGCACAACACCTTTTTAATATAACCAATGCCTATTAATGGGCTGTTTACATAATTTACCTGAGATTATAAAAGATAGCAAGACAGGGTAGGAAGGTAGTATAAAATGATGAATAATTGGTTCGTATGGCAATATTTCATAACCTGTTTACGTGTGGTGCTTAAATTATTCAGTGGGACTATTTAATGATTCGTTGATTAATTAGTAGGGTATATGTTAGTATACAGTCTGTAACAGACTCTATATTGATAAAACATATCGGTTGCACCTACGAGTATCCATTAATTGAGTAATTAAAGGCTGGTAATTACGTGTACGTATTTGACTTCTGATCATAGAATAAATGATATGCAGAGGATGCAATTTACACAAATATTTTTTTAAGCACACTCTATGTATGACAAGGGTAACTCTACAATTCTCTACTAGTTAGGAGTATTACGGAGCTATTCGCAAACACTCCCGATAGCTAGCTATGTATGTAGAAATTTCTTGAACAATTTATACTATTTATCTCAAAGTTAATTCTATTTTTAAACGATCTATTCGAAACGGAACTGATAATATCTGTGTTTTTATATTAATTCCTAGTTTTTATTACCTATAGCGAAGATATGTGTTTTGGATCTAACGTCATAAATTTTATAACAGATTTGAAATTATTTGAAAATGAAATTAAGATATACACATTAAATAATAAAAAGTATTCCTATATGTATATTACAATGAAAATTGTATAATCTAAATTGCGATTCGTATAGAAAACGAATAATGTCAACCATAGCGAACAGTACCTATGGGCGCGAACACAAAACCAGTATTTGAACAAAGCGCGCCGAACCGCCCCCAGCAGTCTAAAGCCGTTCACAGTTCAACATTAGTCTCGCATCGCAGCCTCTAAAATGTAAACCACTTCCTTCACTTGTTTACGAAACAATCGTACCGAGCAGATCTCGTTCCGTGCAAAATATTGAATGACAACACCACGTCCGAACCATTTACGTCCACAACTTCACTATATTTATTATCACGTCTGTCATTTATTCATGAATATTTGTGTACATTTCTCAATATTGACATCGCGATATACAACCCACTTTGCATGGACGAGGCGCTACCCGGTAAAATATATGTCCCTATTCCGAATGCCATTCTCAAATTGATGTCAAACAGTTAACGATCTAGGTACGAGATTGCATAGAATATAAGAAAATATAGAGCAACAGAAACGTGTATCCAATTACGACGTAAAATAGATGTTTACAAATATATTACACAAATAAATATTCCGCGTACATACAATCTTACTTACCCCCGCTGTTTAAACGCTAATCGTTATAAGAAATCGATTAGATTTCCGATTCAGTTGAAACATTTATCAAGATCATCTAGACGCGAATACGCATCAAATGATGAATATTTGATGAAGCCACGCAGCTAAATGGACACCATACACAGCAAGTATAACATTAAAAGCCTTCGTTTTAATGCTTCCATGGATATTTCAGTGCGTGAATGTTTTTATCACATTGAAATGGTATTGGCAAAAACGACAAAGTTTATG
Organism: Elbella theseus; assembly: GCA_018245175.1. Classification (NCBI taxonomy): domain Eukaryota; kingdom Metazoa; phylum Arthropoda; class Insecta; order Lepidoptera; family Hesperiidae; genus Elbella; species Elbella theseus. Next base: position 8,836 of record DWMO01000242.1, read on the forward strand.
TAAGTGTCCAGTTTAAAACCCCGAATAAGTAAGAATCGTTCTATGATTGGGTATAAATAAAAACATTATCGTAGTGAATCGACGCTGGGACGCGTAGAGAACTGTGTTCGTTATTTAGTGAGGTCTTAAAGTCGAATACTATCTAGGTGTGCTATAATGCATTAAATGTCCTGCATTAATGCTACGCGTGGGCCGCCCCGTCCACATTTCTATGATGAATCGGTCTCCGACGCCGGCACGTTACGAAAATTCACTTTAATTTACATATAGATATGATCCCGCGACATACTCGCCGGAGCCATCGATGGTACCTACCATTGTATTATTGTTGCGAGAATTATTTATTGGCCACTGCGTACAAGTATTACAGTAGTCTGTATTATGTAAGGTTTTGGCAAATAAATCGAAATATTGTTTGCGAAATGGATTTGACTCGTTTTGAAATCTAACCTGAAAATAAGTTCGACTATTATATAAAAAAATACGCTCTAATAGATGTACATACATACTTTTATTTTTCGTTATAAATATAAAAAAAACATTACTTTGTTTCTTTTACAACAACATCATATTTTCTTAGTATAGAAATAACTTTGCATATATATTTTTTGTTAACAAATTATACAAATAAAACAAACAATAACCGTTATATTTGTATCAAGCACTTTAAATATGGAACTAAAATAAATGAAGCAGTAATAAATCTCAGTAAAAAACAGCGCATAATTATATAACAATAACAATAAAACCAACAAGATTAATAAACACCGTGAAGGCACAACAATTATTATTACGGCTCTACCTTTGATACACTTCAACAAAAACAGCCCAGATAATCTACATACTTAGAAAGTGAACAACGGATACAAAACAATAGGCAGAGATGATCTGTAGTGTTACCTCACTAGAATTATCCAATCACAGTTGACAGCCTGATGTAATTTAGCGGGTATTTTCTGCGCGCGCCGCCCACGCGCCTCCATCAATCACCCAGTGGGCCATTCTTTACCGCGAGACACTCTAATGCTTTAATATTTTGCAACGCAGGGCTAACATTTGACCGCCTCGTACACCGCAGCATAACCTTTTACGGGCCAAATTCATCAGTTTATATGTATTTATGTTCTCAATATGTTAATTGTGCGTTTGAATGTAATGCTTGGATCCAATGCCCACCTGTTTGATGATTTAAAATTTTATGTAAAATTTTATGTAATACAGATAATACTTACAAATTGCAATAAAAAAATTATTATTATATTATATCGTCACGCTATGTCTGTTGCGGAGAAGGCAGAAAGCACGGAAAGCCAAACAGTTATGCCCTTCCAGATATGTCATGTTTATACTACATTCATCAACCTTCAAAAATTCCTGTTAGTTTTGGAGACTTCTAACTTCATATCACATACAAAACTCTCATATAAAATTATACTATAAATTTATATATAGCCGAATATTCCTCAGGTTGAGAACCGATGACCCATTCATTGTTTTAGATTATAAAGATGAGATCACGAGTCCATCTCTAGCGTTTTGTTTTTGTAACGCGGCTACTTACGAACCGATTGCCCAATATCTATGAAACCATTAGAACCCATACGATTTATCAGTTACGAATGTTAACAATTTATTATTAATGCATTTCGAAAGCGATTAGC
>DWMO01000243.1:0-10491 GCA_018245175.1 Elbella theseus
GCGAAGAGCTGAAGATCGAGCTCAGTGGCGTGCCATTGGAGAGGCCTATGTCCAGCAGTGGATGGGAATAGGCTGATAATGATGATGATGATAATGATTGTTTTTTAAAGAAAATACACTTATTTCAAACCCTTAGTTTTAAAGTGCGTGGCTATTTTGAAAACAACAAAGCAAATGCTCATAAAGGACACGACAGATATTTCGCGTGGGCATTCTCCTTAAAGGGTTTATGCGGTGTACTGGTGCGGTATTTTAAATTTATTCATAAATGACAAAGGCCTAAACATTTATGAAAAGGGTTTTCGGTTTACGACAAATTTCACTGAGTATGGAATATTTTGCTGGAAGCGCGCCATAGACAGAATATCGCGGCGGAGAATATTTAGTAATGGTTTGAATATTTTCAAAAATTATACAATACATCCAATTGCGAAGGTGGAAGTTATATAGGGAATAAATGCTCGTTAATTCATAGCATTAAACTTCAAGGTAAACAAAGTAAATACAGAGGTTGAAGTAACTCGGAATATTAAGTTTTGCAGATCTTGTTCTATGTGAAAGGACCAAATTAATAAAATTATCCAGTTAAGGTATCAGCGATTTAATATCATTTACATTTATAATGGGCAGATTGATTGATATATCAATAATGATGTAATGTCAGGACCCGAAAACTTAACTAACATGACGCAAAACGACTGGGATATACCTGCAACCATTTAGTTCAAAAATAGATTCTATTTTTATATCTATACGGAAAGACATATTATACTCTATAAAGGTATACTAAAACTTTTACGTTTGATTACGTTCTATTGGTTATAAAGATGATAGGAAGAAGAGCGTGAAAATAAATAAAATGTTCATGACACATTTTATGCCCCAGGCGTGCCATTTCTCCAGTAGGTACGGCATGATAAACTAACGACGTCTCTCCAAGATATCTGTTCTCTGGTTAGATCTACGTTTAATGTTGCCTGTATTTACGGAGAAATATTTAAATAGCGTGGGAAATTCGAGAATTATTTCCGTCTCTGTTACCGAGATTATAATCTATTAAATTGAAAAAAGAAAATTAAAAATAGAATGTTTATCTGTTATATCTGCCAACCCTACCCTTTCATCGTGTTCGTGTATAATGAATTTGTCGCTCTGCGGTTAATTCGGCGCTGATGAACGAGCTAACTGACTGATTATAATAATTTTACGACTCCCTTGTAATTTATGAAAGCCACAACTGGGACAGTACAGGAAAAGATTTCTTTGTGTGCACAAACAAATTTGTGGCTTAATAAAGAGAGAACAAAGTTTAAAATTGTCTGAAGTTGTCGGAGGTTTTTGATGGAAAAGGTTAACGCTGTTCGTGAAAAAATTAACACTACCGGATTGGAAGTGAAAATTAAGTGTAAACGATAATAAGCTGTGAAATGGCCTTTTCTTATAAACTTTAATCTCGCTTGAATTAATTATGTTATAGAATTGACCAACAGCCGTTTCTTTCAGCACTCAGTCGCAATTATTACTCATGAAAATTATCTAACTCAAAAGAGATTGATGTCTATCTACATTTCGAAACAAACTCTCGTAACAAATTTCGAAACAAATATTTGCGAGCTCGATTTTAGTTTTTTACCTATTTTCTGCTGATAACACCATTTCGACCAGAGCCCCGCAATAATGTTCTGAGCCTGTGCACTGAGCATCATCTTACTACTGGTGTCTGCATACTCGTATACATAGAAAATTATTAATAATAATAACAAAATTGAATACAACTTCATGAAATATATTGTGTGTAGAGAATAGTGTCACACCTTGACTAATATCTCCAGAGCCTCTACATAGGACTTCTCGGTCTCGTACAGTTCCACCACCACGTGGGTCCTCGTATCCTGTAAAAGAAAATTTCAATTATATAACACCTATTAATTTATACAGTAAGAAGCAACGGATCGTACTAAAAATGTCAAAATAAATTTGATGTTGTTAATGGGTGCCATACATCCACAAACAGTCACACAAACGTACAACCAATTCTAGAATAGATAATTTATCATTCAAATATCTGTTCGGAATTCAAACCCAATACACATTACGCAGTAGACTGGTTTGATTACCAATGCAACAAATGGGCTGTCCGAAATATGATGAATTACTCAATAATTAGGCAACGGAAAAATCAAAACAAGTTTCAAAGTAAGATAACTTCATACATTTCTGTATCATATTATGACAGATACTGGTCATATCTGATGACTTATTCAAACAAATGTTAACTGCCAATTGTAAATAAGTCAATTTAGGAGATGAACGTTAACAAATGTTATGAAAATCAAAGAAAATTCAAAATGCATTGAATAAGGATACAATTATTTTCTAATCATGAGGTTAATATCAAAAACTACAAAATGGACTAAATGGAAGAAAATGTGCTCAAAAGAGAGACAAATCTAGCAAGCGGAGCTGTCATATAGTATTATGCTTATCGTGGATACGAGCAAAACACAGAATTGCAGTCCAATTGTTTTAAGAACATCGATGTTTGAAAATATAACAGATAAATATTTAGAGTTTGTCACATTTCTATTAATAAGAATAGAATGCCTTTTTAAAAATGCGTGGGGCATTCGTCAGAACGGTATCCTTTAAAATATGTATAAGCAAATGGTGATGGGTCGATATTTCCCACAATGTATTGATAACTAACTTAACAACCCATGACCTATGACTACATTGATTTTTATTACTTTGTAAGCTTTGTGTTCAGGGGTTTTAGAATTGCAGTAATTTATTGCTGTCCACTGATTTTGTAATAATCATTTTACCTGTATCTCACAGAGAAGCGTATTAGTAGGACCCATTTCTATGCTGATAATGGCTTGTACGACAGTTTGAAAAATATTTCTTTCCTAGCTGTTTTAGTGATGCCGGACAGAGGGTCGGTTGAAATAAAATTTGATGTCCATGTATACTGAGTAGTGGAGCAGAGGATTAATAATATTTTGCCTTCTTACAAAAATAACATTTCTTAAACATTTGTTATGGAAGAAGTTCCCGGGGTCAACTAACCTTTTTGACCAACTCATACTTATTTCGATTGCAATAAAAACGAAATTTGATTGGACTTCTGTCGTAAAATACGATGTTTTTATGAGGATATGTACTCATAATGTCGGTGGTACTTTATGAGTTTTAAAATATCAATGATACTTTACGACCCTGTGTACTTATAATGTTGATTTACTGTACAAGCTGTGACCTGTTAAAATCTACTGGTCATTTTATTCTTCCTCGATTTGAACAAGTTAGGAGCTAACTCTTTCAAGATTCTCTAACAAGAAAAGATAGGGGTAGGGATATGAGATCAATCCACCAGAAGAATATTTTTAAATTGCTCTCATTACTTTTGACGCAATACCGAATGTTTATATACTGCTCAAAGTACCAAAACTCGCTAACAGTTTTGACAAATAAAAACCCAATGACGTTCGCTGTTGCTTGTCTTCCCCGATCGGCAAAGACTTGGAACAACGTCAATGCTACAAGTGCTTAATTGATACATGTACTCGATTAGATAGACTATTTTGTCAGCGTTGTTACTGATAGTGGCTACTTTTTGCTGTTTATGTGTATTGGACCCCAAGGTGCAGTCTGGTTAAAACTGAATCCGTAACGCATAAATAGTGCAGTACGAACTAAGAACGTAAAATCACGCCTGCAATCTCTTAAGGGGTAGGCGGAGCAGTGTGATACACTCCCATGTGTCACCAATTACGTTTTCGTCACGCAATGGAATAGGCAGTGTACCTATTACCATACACAGGACACGGATCCAGACTGCGAGAACTACCAGAAATTCCTACTAGAAGTCCAATAGTATCCGAATAGGGAATCGAAATCAGGATCTCTCGATCAGCGATCGACCTTACAATTACTCAACCAAGAAGGTAGTCAAGTGGTACTGGTCAAAATCTATCTGCGACTAAAGGAGACTTAGAAAATTACGCTGCTTTTGCATCCTTATTTACCTCGGTTAGGATCCAAGGAGAGATAATTTCTGCTATTAATCGGGCACCAACCATGGTGATTTATGACTCATGGAAAATCAAACTATACCAAAACAAAATTATTGTGATCCGTGACTCCTGGAAAATCACACTTTTTCAAAACAGAATAGCACAATTTCGCCTGTAATTTGCTTTTACACGTTTGCTATCGATTCGTTTCATTTATTTCTGGTGACCTCCACTAACATGTTGTTAAATAATGCTAACGCCAGCAAACTGTCGCTTCCCAGTGGCTCGCAGTGCGCCTCCGTCATAATTGATGAGATATCGACCGCGTCGATAACGGACAATGTCTTAAATCACGATTATCACACGTGTTCCAGGCAAAGTGTCGGTAACTGTTTTGCGTTAGGTATTGAAATATGGGTTATGAAATAGAATAGAAATATAACATAGAATAGAAATATTTCCTTCAAATATTGGAAGCACATATAGACAGCAAATACTAGATACTAATATACTATGTTATACTGTATTAAACTATACTGTTACTTATTATTACTGTACTTCAATCTAAAAGAAACACAATAAAGGAAGACTAACAAATATAACCACATAATTGTATTATGTTATTGACTGAAATTGATGATCAATTTCATTTACTTTTATTTATAAATCCTTACAAGCATATCGTTTAATTTTAATTATTATTGTTAATGTATCGTCTCGCCAGGGCACTGTGCGGGTTAGGCAGAGAGTTAAAATTGTATTATGAATCTAAGGAATTGTACATATGTACCTACCTATATTCGATACATATTTCAACCTTCACGAAAGTTCTGTTTTGGTTAAATATGCTTATATAAAAATATGTCACGTCATATAATTCTGTTCTATGAAGATCGCAGACGAAGATGACGGATTATTTTAGTAGAATCTGAGCAGATTGCAATTAAATGAGATGAGACAACAGACGTAATATAAGCGCAGCGAGTGGGTGGTAATTGATGGTGGTTGAACGGCGTATAATCTTTGAAGGGCTCCAACAGAATAGATACATTACTTTACAGTAAAAGTACTATCTTCAATTTTACTGTATACCATTAATTTACTACATTGTTCACTGTTATTGTTTTTGGAATCCAAATGGCTACGATTATCTTGCATAACGAGCATAATCATATTCATTACATATACAAACACAAAAACGTGCATACACTCACTAATACAAGTTGATATATACAGATATGTAGCCACACGCGCGTACGTACACATAATTATGTACATGTAATATTTAAAAAATGAAATGCGTCGAATTGGAAGAAACAAACAAAAGACATTGTTTCGCAGAAAATACATTTCCAGAACAGTGGCTCAAAGGATTACGAAACGAATGTTTGATGAAGAATTTCTTCATTTAACCTCCCTGAAAAAGGAAATAATCAGCTTAAATTGAACCATGAATCATGTTAATTGCAAGCTATCATCTTATCGTCCAAGCTCAAGTACGCCGGACTGCGGATAATGATACTTAACCCAAAAAGCTTGAGCTTATTAGGTTACACTACAGTTAATTATCAATTCAAGGTGAATTTTAATAGGTATTACACAATATTGATCAGCAAAAAATTTCCTACACAGCCCATCAACTTGCAAATCAATATAGTCAAGCAATTACGGATGTGGTCAGTCTTAAAATATGTAATTGTAGAAAATGGTTCTATAAGCATTACTAATTTTCAGAACCAACAGATGACATAATGTTGATAAAAGTCACAAGAAAAGTTTAAAACGTTCCGGCATAATAATAAAAGCCGTAGGGAGAGCCCCGCGCGTAACCGAAGCGTATAAAATGTTTTGGGGCAACTTATGACACATTAAACGATTATTACTTTTATTTCCATTTCAAAACGATTTACTATTGAAGAGTGAGGTTAGACCCAAAGAAAAGAATTATTTTTTCTTTCCAACAGGATTTTATAAAGTATTTTTCTAATAAATCTCTCTCCATCTCTTCCAATACCGTTTTATACACTGTTTATTGCATCACATATTATTTCATTACTGAGTGGGTGTGATAAGGAAAATCCAGATCTTATTTCTGGCTTACAACCTATTTTCCAAACGTATCAGTTTCTTGTCGGCGAAAGCTTTACCGGCTACCGGTTTTCCTTATACCGAAAATAAAACATTTAAAAGCATACGCATGCATAGGCGTACAAGTAAACGTTTGTGGATTAGAGATACATTAGACTGTTCACAAATATGGTCGGTACAAACAAGCTAAAGAGTGTATCCGGCCGTGTAACTCAGTCCCATCACACGACGGTCACCCACGAAACACAATCCCACCGCAAAGCTGCGAAAACACCACTTATGTGATTGCACCGTTTTTTTAAATAAAACGTAATAACTCGAATACGTTAATTTGATTCATCAAGTTTTAATTCAATATGTACCATTACAAGGCCGCTTCAGTAATAAAGCGGTATAAGGCGGTACGAGCTACTCGTAGGTGCATTCCCCGAGCGGTGTTCGCGCGCCGCCCGCTTGCAGCGCACGCGCCGTCGCCGCGCCGCCCTCATTTACTCCACACGGAGCTTCGCTAAACTAGGCCTTCTCACGTTCACATTACCTACAGTCCATTTTTCTGTGTGCCTCACCCTTCTCTTGCCGTGTGATTAATCTCACGTCTGTATATTTTAGATTTATTTCCGACAACATATCTTTATCTATCACTCGTGCTTTCGACTAACTACCACTGACCTCACGTTACCATGTACTCGTCTAGTCGATCGTAGCTTTCGTTCTGTAGATCATCCTCTTGGTGTTATGGTATGTCTTTTAGTACTAGCGAAAAGGTCTGTATTGCTAAGTTCGATGTAAGCTAACGCATTATTTTTAATTCGGCTTCGATAATAGTACTGTTTGAAATGGTAAATATGATTAATTTTCCTTTTATAACTTTTTATATTATACCCACTTAAGCTTTCATCGTTTTTTATAAGTTGGATAAGTATTTAATGTGTTACTATTACAGTTAATAAAAAACATGGATTACTTTTGTGTCACGTTGACTGAAAAAAACTTAACGCCATTCTCGTGTTCATATTGAAATACCAGTAAAGGTCGCGAGCAACGACGAGTATACGTGTTGATGTAGGTTCATGTATAGGTGTCGGTATGGAAAGCGTAGCGGTTGTGTAAATGCAAGATCCGTTGCAGCGACGGGCGCGTGCGCTGCTGGCGCGTGCGCAGCCGGTGACCGCGCGGCGGCGCCGCGGCCGCAGCGCGCGCGCCGCCGCGCCGCACGCGCCGCGCCTGGCGGTGACGCAGCCGCACACGCCGCACACGCCGCACACGCTACTGTTCAGTGTTCACCTAGCGCATAATATATCCCTACTACGTCCTCTCTCCTGCAGTATGAAAGCGAAGCGTTGTGCAATCGTTTTACCTATCTGCTAATTAAAATTTAAATCGAAGGTCGTACCCCGGCCTATTTAAATTCACTATGTTTAGACTGTTAAACTGTTATGAATAATACGAGTATATTAAAGATACTTCGATGTCTGTGGTGACTAATCAAAGTTTTTGAAAGATTTTATCTGTAATTACTGGATGATAATATACATATATTAATGAAGGCACAAAGTAAAACTCATTGAGTCTCAAATGGCAAACATGTCAGACCTCAAAATCACCACACATACGTATACTTTCTAAAAATAAATAAATATATAAATCCAAAAAACTGACTTAAGACAAGTATTCAATTCTGCACTTAAAATTTATACTTGATTCCTAAGGTAACAAACAGCGTTACGCTTTCATATTGACATGTACATACATTATTTTTAAAAAATTACCTCGAATTTTATACTTCAAAATAAAATCTATATTAACCACTTGGTAAACTCGCCAATTATATATGAATCGTCAAAAATATGTTACATATTGGAGAATATATTGTCAAAAAAATGTTAAACAATGAACGAAACGTCAAAAACGTGTTATTCGTTTTCGAATAAATTTTCGAAAACCATGTTATTAAATTTTGTTTGAATCATAAAAAACATGTTATTCATCTGTGAATGATCATCAAAAACATTTTATTCAATTGAAAGTAAATATTGATAACATTAGATAAACGAACACAACGTCACTGGATCTCAAAACGTTATTTTGCAGAACTTTATGTATATGTACGAATGAAATGTTAATGATCTAATAGATAAAGTCATCGTAACTTTTAATGACAATAAATGTGTGATTGTATGATTTACAAGGCATTACTATTTGTGTAGGTTCTTCGAGAAATATATGCGTAAGGACAACAAAGCTTAAAAATTAAATTAAAATCTGCAAACATTAGTTCTATACATACATATTGCAAATTGAGATTTTGGAAACAGGAAACTCGTAGCAAGTCGATCGAAATAATGTAATAAATTGTTAATAGTCCTTCAAAATCACAATAAATGAGTAATTTAGACGAACATCACTGGAGTACCTGGTGTGTGACAATTAATGTGAACTAATTTAAGATGAAACCTACAGCTACTACTAAAAGTTACTAAACAGTGTTATTGTTATCTTCTAAGCGTGACATGTAGTGAATTAAAATCGGCCATAGAGTTAGACGGAAATAGAAAAGTCATAATATAACCGTTCAATTAACTTTTCACTTGTTTCGAGAAATACCATCCGTCCGTCTCCGTTTAAATTATCCTTCATTGATATTTTAAAGTTGAGTGACATTTTCTTCATTTGTTACATTTTGGCACTTTTATTTATTCTAACTCTATGGCCATGACATTGATGTAGGGAATTTTCCCAATATGATAAGTGTTGTCAATTAAACAGACACGCTCATACTAATGTAGGATAGTTGTATGATGTATACTATAACTAGAATCACAACATGGCCTTTTATGGTAATAAGCGGTTATCGTGTTGAAATATTATCTCCTTACAAGCCTTTATAGGTACCTACTACCTATTACCGAACGGTTGTTCATAGCTTAGCTATTTTGTTCGTAGTGATGAGTCGAATGTATGTACATATGTATCATTTGAACCGATTATGGCATTATTGTATCCAAGTTATATATTTTATTGAAGTAGTGTCTTGAAGGATAATGAGAGTATAAATGTGCATTAAATTTAGCCACAAGTTCAAAATGTATCAAATTGCCAATTTGTTCGCGCAAAGGTGTAAACCGGGAACTCTATAAACGCACCCGGTCATCTCGTATTCGGCGACACCAACATATTAAGTATGTTACAAGGAACAAAAGCGTAACAACAGCAAAGAAATGTTTAAAGTATTTAGTACATAATAACTCCGTGTGTCCAACAGCTGCTAGCACGAGCCGCGCATAGCGGTTGCATATAAAAAGGTTCGGTCAAATGTTTGCTTTATTTCCCTTTTTTTGTTAAATGTGTTAATATTCAAATGACATTTTTAAACGAAATATTTTACTGATGCTTAATGAAATATTCTGTTTACTCTACTTTAAATATTTTACTAATAACAGATGTATTACTCACAATATCGATATAGCACATAGCATGTTGTAACGAGTGTTTTATTGAGTTGGCGCATATTTTAAATATTGACTTTCATTTTAAGGCTTAAACGTCCGAGATAATTTTTTTTATAACAGAATTAAAACGCTGTTTAGTTTTTTAATAACGTTAACGCATTCCCTGATCTTCTACTATATTTGAATTTAATTTTTCTACCAAAACACTGTCAAACTAACCAAAAAATGATTTTTTATCTAATAATGAATTTTATAAACATGTTACTCTTTTAAACATAATAGTATTTAAGTGTAAGTGTACCTCCGCTTGGCTTGTGTACCCGGGCACGTGTAGCTCACGAGCAGTATAAAGACAGGTTGTTAATAAAATGACATAATATAAGCCCCTAGATCTTAAACTCAACAAAAATTACTATAGTCTGTGATGGAATCGAACAATCATATTTTTTATACATTCCTGTGTTACGGGTAGATGACAACAGTGTAATCGCGTCTTGATTAGTTGACTCGTACATGTACACGTATTACTTAGATATAGGTTTTTCACGTTTGTAGAATTCGTAAAGCTGCCTTCACATTGTGTTTGAGGCTCTTGTTCGCTTTTTTTATTTTATATACGCAAATCAATTAACGCACCCTATGTGTTTCTATCAGTATTATTCCGTGTTGTACCTCAATTGATAGTTATTGTTTCTCGCTGTTTATATTGTTAAAAATTAAGGAACAAATCACGGTGGCAATGTAGAGAATTTTATTTTATAACCACTCATCCTACAAGTACCTACTTGCGAGGCTATGATGACATTTGAAGCTTTACTCTAGAGAGTTGTTTATATACATTGTTATCGCGTAACTTAAGGCTTATAAATCTATAACGTTCAGTCGAATCGCCATGCCTTTAATTTGTTAACGACACAATTATGTGAAATATAACAAAT